>WOXC01011529.1:177500-239690 GCA_011680675.1 Gymnobelideus leadbeateri | reverse complement strand
CACTTACTAAGTGGTTACTATATGAAAATCCCTGCACTAAGTGTTAGGCATTCAAATAGAGAAGTAAGTCAGTCCCTACCTTCAAGGAGCTCACATTCTAATGGGCAAGATCACACCTATGAAAGGTTTCAGCTGCAAGTCAGAAACAAAGGTCCTTAGGGTAAAGTGACAATGCAGATGGCCATGCATCTTCTTTAATTTCATTTCCATTCTTAAAATCATAGCAGTTTCTGATATTGAATCATTTGATAGAGCCAAGGACTTTGGTGGCAAGATCTTTCCTTTCCAGGTCTTCAGTAGCTGTGACTGTATGACCTGCAGGAACAATTGATATATATATCACCATAGACATAGATATCTAAATTGTTTATATCCTTTGATCATTTTGATTCATATATACATGCATTTACAAGTGTATGTATCATATAATATGTGCAAACATAAATGTATACATATGTGGATGCATTTATCTTGGACAGATACTACAGGTGGGTCCAATTGAATGGGATGAGGAAAGCATATTAGATTGTGTTCATAAATTGTGGTGGTGTAGTAGTAGTAGTAGTGGTGGTGGTGGTGGTGGTAGTAGTAGTAGTAGTAGTAGTAGCAGCAGCAGCAATAGTGGTAGTGGTAGTAGTAGTTGTTGTTGTTGTTGTGTTGTTGTTTAATGATTTTAAAGTTGCTTCCTAGAACAATGGCCCATCCTTTTAGCATCAATATTCTTCTGGTCTTACTGCTTGACTTCAGGTCACAAAATACCATAATATCTAAAGAATTAAAGCTACTAGTCACCCAAAGGTAAAAGAGAGGTGATATGAATAGGCTATTGAAATTGCCAATGAAATGCTTCGGAGTAGCAACAGAAAAGTCATTCTTCCAGGAAATGAACTAGGCTAGTTAGGAAGCAAGAGTGAGGGAAAACAGGTAGACAGAAGGTATATTCCACTGGTACCCACACAAGTGTCAAAACATTTAGAGTAAGACCCCTAGCATGTATTGTGTGTATCAGGAAATGGCTGTGATTTTAAAGCAAAAGGCACTGATAAAACTTTCATCTTAAAATCACAGACATTACTATAACTAAAAAAGTCAAGTGAGAAAATTCAGTAACTGTTGAGCCATATGCCTACCCCATCTCTACAAAATCCTTTTGAGTATAATCTCATAATATATATATACATATATACATACACATACACATATAGCAATCTGCACACAAGAAGCAGCATGGTATGGTAGCTAGAAAGATGTGCTCAGGATGAGGATCACCTGGGTTTTGATCCCATTTCTGACACCTAATGGCTGTGTGACCCTAGGTAAGTCACTTAACTTCTCAATGTCCTCAGTTACTAAACCTATAAATTGTATAACAGGTGTAGATGCTCATTAATAAAGACAATCCCTTCACTGGGATTACCTATACCAGTGAAATTACAAGTGTTGACTATATACATATATGTATATATATGTATATAATGTGCATTTGTCTATATGCATATACACATATTTCTACAAATATGTGTACATACGTATATGTACATTTATCTAAACCATGGTTGAGAAAAATAAGGCAATCATCCATTAATGTTCCCTAAGTCTAAATGACTCCCTTCAGTGATTTTCTTTGCCTGATCAAAGAAGGGATTTAAATGGATACACATCCTCCCAAACTACTCCCAGCTCATATTCTGACTCCTGTAGCCAATTTATTGCTATGTGCTTTTTCCTTCACACCCTCAGAAGGCTCTCATAACATCTCTAAAAAAATCACTGCCAAAGAATTGTAACTGTAAAATTGTAAATTCATGAACTGAAGAATGACTAAGTTATGGTATATGAACTGGTAGAATACCACTGAACTGGGGTGGCTAGGTGGCTCAGTGAATAGAGCACCAGCCCTGGAGTCAGGAGGACCTGAGTTCAAATCCGGCCTCAGACACTTAACACAAACACTAGCCATGTGACCTTGGGCAAGTCACTTAACCCCAATTGCCCTCCAAAAAGGCAAAAAAAAAAAAAAAAGAATACCACTGAACTGTAAGTAATTATGAAGGGGATGGTTTTAGAAAAACCTGGGAAAACTTGTCTAAACTGATGCAAAGTGAAGTAAGTAGAACCAGGAGAACAATTTCTATAATAACAGCAATATTGCAAAGAGAATCAACTTTGAAAAATCTAGAAACTCTGACCAACATAATCAACTACAATTCCAAAAAACTCATGATGAAACATGCAATCTATCCCCAGATGGAGAGTTGATGAACTCAGAGTGCTGATTAAAGAATCTTTTCTTTTCTTTCTCCTTTTTTTGTAGATGGATAATGCAGAGAATTTGTTTTTCATAACTATGCATATTTGTAATGAGATTTTGTTTTCTTGCTTTCTCAGTGGGTGGGGAAAGGGAAAGGGGAGAGAGAAGATTTGGAACTGAAAATAAAATAAAATTGAATTTTAAAAATAAACAAAAATATTGTCACAGTCACCATACAAGAAAAAAAGATGTCAACATGTGGTCTGCCCGTGAAATAAAGTAGGAGTCTCCCTTAGCCACAACCCTTCCTACAATTTAATTCTGTCTCTCTCCCTAGAACAGAGTGAAGCAGTTCCTAGCTGACTGTAGGGAATAAGAAAGAGAATATTTGCAAATAAGAAAGGGAAAGTAAGGAATACTAAAATACAGTCCTTTCAGACTGGCTTTTGAGATCCCCCAATGTCAGAGCTAGAAGGACTTAAGAGTTCATCCAGTCCAGCCCCCTGACCCATTTTTCAGACAATAAAATGGTCCCAGGGCAGAAAAGTGCCTTGTCTAAAGTCCTACATCTGAAGGATAGGTCTCAAAGCACTGGATAATGGTCCCTTGGAATAGCACGAAACTTTAGTGAGAAACTAATACAACCTACACCTCAAAATGCATTTCAATGTGCCCAAGGATTATTCAGTCCCTTCAGGGAAGGGGAACCCACTGGCTCCCAAAGCACTGTATTCCCCCTTTCAATAGCTCTGATTTCCAGGAAATGTTTTCTTCCTTGGAGCCCAGATGTCCCTTTAGAGCCTTCCAACTCTGGAACCAAAATAGGTTTCCCAGTTGAGTTCTGTTTCCACTCTAGGACAAATGTAGCAGGACTGACTATGACACAATAGTTATTATGAAAAGGTAACAAAGATGAATCAGGGGGTTCTCATAACCAGAGAATCACCTCAGCTCAATGAAATGACTTATGTGAAAATCACTAACCCATGAAATTTAAGTGGAGAGATAGCAGGAGGAGAAAGAGGACTGCCCTCAGTGTCAAGAATTGGATTCAAGTTTTACCCCTGATGCATACTACCTAAATGACTTTGGGCAATGTGACCTCCCAGTGCCCCCCAGGCAACTCTCTGAAACTATAAATTATGAATGAGCTACCAATCTTCATTGATGGAGGGAGTTACCATACACAGAGCTTCATACACTGATGAAAAATTAGTTCTGAACCAAAAAGAAAAAGAGAATGCCAGAGGGACATAACTTTAACCCACAGACTCACAGATTTAGAGCTTACAAGGGAACTTAGAGGTCATCAGATCCAACCCTTTCACTTTGTAGATGAAGAAATTGAGTCCCCGAGTGGTTTTGACTTGCATAAGGTAATAAGTGACAGAGGCAGAAGACAAAGGTCCTCTGACTCCAATGCCAGCATCATTTCCATCACACCATGTTGTCTCTCTTGTCTGACATGTTAATAAAGTTTTAACATATTTTTCTGAAACTTTGGCTCTCTTAGGAAATATAATGAAGCCTGCTCAACTCACATGATCTTTCAAGGCTCAAAAATAGTGACTTCGTATTCATTTTTCCTTCCCTATTTCATCCCCTTGGCTGCCCTCAATGTTTGCATTGGTGGACTTTTGCCACTGGAGTTCACGTTCCCCATCACAGTGGCATTTCAGCATTGGCATCCCCAGGTGCTCAGCATCATCCTCCAGATTAACACTTGTGTGGCATATGGTGCCAATGGCCTATCGTACAGGCTCGGAATCCTCTGGAAATATCGGCCAGCCTGCTGGCTTCTTTGGCATTGTGCCTTGTGCCTCTGGTGTCTGAGAAAGGAGAGCAGCATTGTCTGAAAGAACCCAGAGCCCATTTTGCCCATCTTGGGTCAATGTGCTTTCTTTCTCTCTCATTTCTATTCTTTTTATAATTATTAAGGGCTATGGGGCAATGAGGTTAAGGTTGAGATGTCTACATTCAAACAGAGAGAGCTGATTTCTGAACCACTGTTCATAAAGTGCCTGGCAAAAACAACAATAAAACAACTCAATCACACCTATGATTTTGGTAGAGGGAGATCTGAGTGGGGAACCTACCTCTACCAATGTAGATCCACATTTTCCTACAATTTATAATCTTAAAGAATGGCTAAAAGGGGAGGCTAGGTGGTGCAGTGAGTAAGAGTGTCGGCCCTGGGGTCAGGATGCCCCAGGATCCATCCCGGCCTCAGAAAATGAGCACCCACACATAATGACTGGCCGTGTAACCTTGAGCAAGTTACTTAACCCCATCTGCTTTAAAAAAAAAAAAAAGAATGGCTAAAATGTTAAGTGACTTAAGGGTCACTCAGTCAGAGTAAACTTGAAACCAGACTCAAAGGTTGGCTTTCAATCCTCCAGGCCAAGTTGGATCTCCCTTTGCACAAAATACACCCTTTAAATGTTGATGGATTTGAATCGGACTTAACTAGAAACTCTTACTTTCTTTCCACATGAATGGTAGAAGTGAAGCTTTCTCTAAACTGAATGCTAAGCCTCCATAGTGGAAGGGAATGGATAGAGCGCTAGACCTGAAGTCAGGAAGACCTGGGTTCAAATCCAGTCTCAGACACTTTCTAGTTGTGTGACTCCAAACAAGTCAATTAACTTGTTTGCCTCAATTTCCTCAATTGTAAAATGATGATAATGATAATACCTACATCCCAGGGTTGTTGTGAAGACCAAATGAATTATTTGCAAAGTGCTTAGCACAGTGCCCAACTCAGAATAGGTATTAGCTTTCTTCTTCTTCTTCTTCATCATCATCATCACCACCACCATCATCATTTCTCAGCATTAACAACAATTTTAATTAATAATAGACACTGATAATATCGATTATAATTCATGCAGATTATATATCATCAATAATTTTATAATATATAATATGTAATCATCAATCATATAATCAATATCAATTAATTACATAATCATAATTAATAACATAATCAATGATGACAGTAATAGGGTTTTTTTAAGTGGAATTCAGTGGTCAGAGGGTTTGCAGCTGCCAACCTCCCCACAGCAACAGGTGTTATTGTTCTTGTCATACAAACCCTCTGCCCTCCTTTATTCCCAGTAGGTTTAAAGTTGAGGAAAGAAGAGGAGGGATGAAGAAGTCACTAAAGTTGCTCAGTTACATGGTTTCTTTGTATTTATCTGAAATCTATTGAGGAAGAGACCTCTGTTGTGGAAGAGTCCTTGGAATCTCTCCTTTGGACGAGTGGCTACATTGGGGCAGCAAAGGGCATATCTGCATATGGGAGAGGCAGGGAAGGAGAGTGTTAAGAGTCTCTCTGGCAAAATCCAACTGATGAAGCAGAAAAATTGGGACAATGGGGCTGTTAGGAGTGGCCAAAACTAGCCTTCTGTTTCCCATCTTTACCTCTGTCAACATGATGAGAGGCAATATGGGATAGTGGAAAGAATTCAGGGCTTAGAGTCAGGAGAAATATGGGCTTCTTACACTCACTAATCCTACTTCTTACACTCACTAATTGTCCAACTCTGGCAAGTCACACCTCCTCTCTGAGCCTCAGTTTCCCCATCCCTGAAATGGGGATAATAATATATGCCATATTCTGCCTCAAAGGATTATTGCACAGATTAAATGAGATGAAGTAAATAAAGTATGTTATAAAATATTAAGTGAATTATAAATGTCAGCTAGTATTATGTGCTAGGAATAAAGTGCTTTTGATGGTCCTTTTCTTCTAAGACTATCAAGTTTATTGACTAATATGGGGTTGGGGGGAGGGGCGCAGAAATCAATTTGTTTCCCAGCACCAACCAACCATTTGTGTCAGAAAAGGAGTTGGAAGAGTGAGGAGAATATTTTCCCTCTCTTGACACCAATAATTTCATTTCAGAATAAACCTCCATTTCAATGTAAATGGGTAATAATTTTCAGTTTCTTTGTTTTGTGTTCTTCTATGAACCAAAATATAATAATCATAATGGTAACAATAATGACATTAATAATCATGGCTAGCATTTATATATCACCTACTATGTGCCAGGCACTATGCTAATCCCTTTACAAATATTATCTCATTTGATCCTTACAACTCCCTTAGAAGTGGGTGCTGTTATTCTCCCCATTTTACAGTTGAGGAAAATGAGGCAGAGATTAAATGACTTGCCCAGGGTCACATAGCTATTATATGTCTGGTTCTAGATTTGAACTCAGAATAGAGTTATTTGCCCAAATACAATATTCCCTATCCTGGATCCTAAGACCAACTGGTAGATGGAAAATCAGGATGTCTCTATTCCTTCCCCCAGAATACAACAAACTCCACAAAGCCCGTAGCTGTCTTTAAGGCACGTATATCCTAATGGAATTTCAAATGGTAAAACAAAAACTTAGGTCTTATTTGGGGAACATGTTATATGACATCACATGTTGAGTTGTATGTAAGGTGTGGCTTATACTGTACTGGTATGTATGATCTGACTGCCCTTTACTACTAGTAACTCATCCTCGTTCATCACATCCATTGACTTAAATCCATGATCTTTTTGGCTGCACCATGCTGTGGTGAAGGGCATTCACCTTACTTCTGCTTTCTATGTTTTTTTAAACCCCTTGTTCTTCAAGGAATTTTTCTCCCCTGCTATATCTTAGTCAATTAACAGAGGGGATAAACTCCTCCTTCCCAAATACAGCCCACAGTCTCTCAGCCTCAGTCTTGGAGGTGCATTCATCTTAATTCAATCCCGTTTAAAATGTTGTCAGAGTATACTATAATTGGTTCTATTAAATGACTCTGGACCACATTGCTACTTACCCGTGCAGTGATACAGGCCCAGCATGGGGCTGATCAAATGCATTTCTGCATTAAAACCGTTAGCAGCAGAATGCCTCAATGTGAGTCTTTTCCTCTTCATCGTTTTCCTGTGTTTGGGTTGAAAGGGTCCTGTCAATCAAGTTGGAAATCTCAGCTCAGCACCACAGCTTGGGTTAACCAAATGAGGCTGCCAGGATTCTAGCTCATTGACCACTAATTCCTGGTCCTTGTTCCCAAACTCCCCTAAAATATCCTCAGCATAATTGAAACTCACCTAGAGTATACCTTCATAAAAAAAAATTCAGAGATAACTCCCTAGAGAATTTTCACCATCACAAAGCCTTCAGAAAGAGAAGCTTTCCTACAGAGGCAGCCCAGACTCCAGTGCCCAGTAGCTGGAATAAAATGGGCCTAGCAAAGCAGGTTTTTACAAGTACCATGGACAAGTGCTTGATACTGAGTCTGACTTCTTGGAATGGCTTGGAGTCAGGTTAATGAAAGAGAGATCGATAATGAAATAAGGATAAGTCACACTGACTTACATTATCATGAAGGGGGCTCTGATTGTGGTGTCACCAATTAGCAAGAAGATGAGACTTCCAAACAGGAAAGGCCCATTTTATGAAGGAAAACAAGTTGTCACCAAGCCCGAGTTCCTGTGACAATTGGCGTGTAGGAGACACCCAAGAAAAAATGCCACCTCCACCCCCACCCCTTGAATCGCTAAGTCAGAGCTGTGTAGTTATTCTATTACTATCTCCCAGGAAATCTCAGTTCTTTTCAAGGCTTTCAGAAATGTATGACTTCAAAGTCAACAGATTCCAAGTCCATTAGAGAGGAAATCTTCCTTTGGTCTCATCCGATGAACTACCCACAGCGACTCGTTCCAAACCCAGCCTACTTAGAATTGTCCAAACTACTGGGAAGGAGTTTTAAAGACTTTTCTCACCACTGTGGGTCTTTCTAGATAAATGTCCTCAAATTCTGACTTCACAAAAAAGTGCTGCTGTCTGGCTACCACCTGGGAAGGAGGATTTGGAGGAAAAAAGAAGTCCTGATGGTGGGAGAGGGGGAGGAGGCGGGAAGAAAAAAATCCTCACTCAGTTAATTCTCAGCATGTTGGGATAATATGAAGGGGTCGTATTGCCCAGTGAAGCAGGAGCTGAAGAAGGCATGCTATTAATTGCATTTTAGCCTTTCTTCATTTGGGAGTTCTCAGTTGCTGTGGACTATAGGGGTTTCCCAACATAAAGCCAGTCAAGTACAAATTACTCATGGGCAGCAGTGCTATTGTTTGGGAAGTTTTACCTAGGCACTCTGAGGCCTGGCGTTATCAAACCTCTGCCTAAGTAGACAACCAAGGAGCTACCTAATATTAATAGGAACAAACCCTCAGTTCCCTTCAGTTGGCTTGAGAGTTATTCACAAGAATAATATTAGCTGTTCCTTTGTTCTCTGTTCTTTTTTTGATTTAAAATTTTATTTTCCCTCAATTACATGTAAAAAAAATTTCTAATATTCATTAAAAATTTTTTGAGTATCAAATTATCTCTCTTCCTCTTCCCCCTCATTCAGAAGGCAAGCAATTTGATATGGGTTATATGTGTATAGTCATGCAAAGCATATATTCATGCTGGGGGCCATCTCCTCTCCAATTATCCTGATATATATCTTTTTTTTTGGAGTGGGAGAAAGCAGGGCAGTTGGGGTTAAGTGACTTGACCAATGTCACACTGCTAGTAAGTGTTAAGTGTCTGAGGCTGGATTTGAACTCAAGTCCTCCCGACTCCAAGGCTGGTGCTCCATTCACTGTCCTACTAGCTGCCCCTCCCGATCTATATCTTGCCACTAGACCCAGATGGTTCCAGAGGAGAAAGTGAGGTTAGTGACCTTGCACAGCCCTCCCTCACTTAAATTCAGTTCACTTGCAAATCATGGCATCATCTTCCTGATGTCATGGTCTTCTTTGAGAATGAAGGACAAACAATAACATCCATGTTAGTGGTGTTGTCAAAGAAAACACAGACAAAATTACCCCAAGAAAAATAAAGAAGTGTGTTTCAATCTGCATTCAGATTCCATCATTTCCTTCTCTGGAGATGGATAGCACTTTTCATCATAAGTCCTTCAGAATTGTCTTGCATCATTGTATTGCTGAGATACAATATTGCTGCTACTGTACATGATTTTCTTCTGGTTCTGCTCATTTCACTTTGCATCAGTTCATGTAAGTTTTCCCAGATTTTTCTGAGAACATGCTGCTTATCCTTTCTTATAGCATAATAGTATCCCATCACAATCATATGCCACCATTTTTCTGCTATTCCCCAATTGATGGACATCCCCTAAAAAGTCTAATTCTTTGCCACTACTAAAAGAACTTCTATAAATATTTTTATATATTTAGGTCCTTTTCCCTTTTTTATATCTCTATGATATAGACCTAGTAGTGGTATTGCTTAGTCAAAGGGTATGCATGGTTTTATAGACCTCTGGGCATAGTTCCCAATTGCTCTACAGAATGGTTGAATTAGTCTGTAACTTCATCAAAAGTGAATTAGTGTCTCAATTTTCCCACATCCCTTCCAACATTGTCAGTTTCCTTTTCTGTCATATTAGCCAATCCAATAGGCATGGGGTGGTAACTTAGAGATGTTTTAATTCACATTTTTCTAATCAATAGTAATTTAGAGCATTGTTATATGACTATAGATAGCTTTGATTACTTCATCTGAAAACTGGCCGTTCGTATCCCTTGACCATTTATCATTTGAGGAATGGCTCTTACTTCTATAAAATTGACTCAGTTCTCTAAATATTTGAGAAATGAGGTTTTTATCAGAGAAACTTGCTTAAATTTTTTGCAGTTATGATTACTACATATTTTCCTTTACTCTATTTTCCCCTTATTTATCCTACTCTCTCTTTTTACTCTGTCCATTGTCAAAAGTGTTTTGCTTCTGACTTTTACCTTTCTCAAACCTCCCTTCCTTCTATCAGTGCTGCCTCCCCCCTCCCCTTCCCCTTTTACTTTCCTCTAGGGTAAGAGAGATTTCTACACCCAACTGAGTGTGTATGTTATTCCCTCTTTGAGACAAATCCCAATGAGAGTAAGGTTCACAAACTGCTCCAACCCCTCCCCCCCACCCCCTGCCTCATTCTCCCTTCTAAAGGGAGGAATAAGAATGAGCACATTAGAGGAAGTAATTTCAATGTTTTAGGAGGTTTCTCTGCATTTCTGATTACCACACTTTCAGGTCAGTCTACATCCTCTGCCATTATTAATAAAGACTCAAAGAGCCCAAGTGGTCAAAGATTTTCAGTCAGAAGACCTGAAATGGTATCCAAGTGTTGCCACTTTCTATATACTCAAGTCATTTTCACTGTCTCCATATCATCATATATAATATGAGTGAAATGTATTCCTTCCTCACCTCTGCTACTTAGAATTCCTAGTTTCCTTCAAAGCTGAGATCGAAGAGTCCTGTATTAGCTTTCAGTTTCTTTCAGGGCTGATGCTCTGCTGGGAGTATTTGATGATGTGATGCTCTCATCTGGAAGTTTTCCCCCACATCCCACCTTTTGGGTATCCCATAATCTATCTTTGGATTTCCTTTAGTACAAAATTACTGCTCGCCTCCCTTACAAAGTACCATAGCCAGTGAGTGGAGAAGGAGAGAGAAATCCCATCCATCTATCTCACTTTTGAAGGTGAAGGATGATTCCACTTTCAGAGCTAGGTTCTTACTTAATTCTTGGCTATTACTTGGAGTCACTTTAGAGCTGAAAAGTTTGCCTTTGAAAAGTTGATTAGGGGCTGGCCAATATTCTACTAGTCAATGTTAGTTGCTCCTTCTAATTCAATTAAAAAACATTTTCACATTTCAAAAATGGATACAGGGCAGAGACATATCTTCATATTTAGTCTAACATCTCATTATCTATTTCTTATTTTCCATGATTACATTCTAGGATAGGTGCAGGTGTTGGCCATAGACCAAATTCACCAGTTCCTTTCCCTTAAATGACTTATCTAAGGTCACAAGAACCAAAATTCAAACCTGTGGATGTGACCCTGAATGTACAAGTAACTATGGGTCAGTGCCAAAATGCCAGAGACCAACGCAGCATACTGGTACTATGGGCAAGTGTCCTACCCTTAGTTTCCTCACATGTAAATGAGAGGATTGGTCTAGGTGACCTCTAAGTTTCTTTCCAGTTCTAAATCTATTACCTATGGCCCCTTTCTAGGTAACATTCATAGCAAATCCTTCTCTATATACAGATCTTACATAATTCTTTTAAAAGGTACTAGATTTTTTTCTCTCAAAACTATAAAATAAACATTTTTCAATTCTTTGTGAGGAGACAGAAAGTGAAAGAGACACAGAAGGAGAAGACAGAGGTTGGGGAAGAAGGAGGAGAAAGAAAACAATAGCTAATAATGGATTTTAATGTTTGTGAAACACTTTATAGATATAGGGAAACTGAGGTTTTTAATGGCCAATGGGTCTTTGTTCCTGGCAGATATGCAAAATAAAGACAGGAACTGTACATAGGTGACTTTCATTTGAGCCTTCCAACAACCCTAAGAGGTAAGCATGACAAATGTTATTTTCTCCATTATATAAACGAAACTTAAAGAGATGATATGACCTTTCCATGGTCCCACAATGAATAAGAGACAAAATTGAAATCCAGGAATTCCTCCTTCAAGTCATGCCATCATCTCTGGTGATATCCTGAAGGCTATCACACTCATCCACTATCACTGCCCTTGGACAGCTCCTGAAGCTGTGGTACTTCATGGTACCTAGCCATAGAACGTCACTGGGGAAATAATGGTGAAACAAAGATATTCCTTTGTTTCAGGGAAGCTCTTGGGGACAATAAAAGCATAACTAACTTTTCCAAAGGTAATCCCATCCACTCTCTTCTTCCTATTCGATTCTGGGTCTAGTTCACTGCCCAGTTCCATTATCTATCCATAAACCATCCACCCAATTCGATATCATTGTCTCACGCTGCTCATAGATTCGATTAATAGTAAACATCCCAGAGGAAGCATGGCTGGGTAGAGAGTGCTGAACCAGAAACTGAAAGACCTGGGTCCTTATTTGGCCTCTGACACTTACTAGCTGTGTGATCTTAGGCAAATTGATGAATATCTCAGTCTCAGTTTCTGCATTCATGAAATGGAGAAAACCATGATAAATTATAATAATAACTGCAAGATTTGCCTCACTGGACTATTGTAAAGTTCAAATAAGTCTTTAAAGTGCTATGAAAATGTTAGGTATTATTATAAGACCAGAGTATCTAATTTCACGTGTTAATCTTACAATTTCACTTATTTACTGTTACTATATGGATAAAGAAAAAAGATGAGATCATTAGGATGCAAAGATGATTAATGACAAAATGTGTTGGAGGAGACAGCTGAATACTCAGATTTTCTTTATATAGGAACCATCCAATCCTTCTCCACCCCAGAGATAGTACAGGCCACTGTCACTGGATCCAGATGGCTCTGGAGGAGAAAGTGAGGCTCATGTCCTTGCACAGCCCACCCTTACTCAAATCAAAGTCAACTGCAAGTCATGTCATCATTTCCCTGATGCCATGGTCCTCTTCAAAAATGAAGGACAAACAATAGTATAGGTCAGTGGTATCAAACCCAAATAAAAATAGGTGCCACTAAAACATTCAAAAAACCCTTTCCAGCTGCTTATTGATTTAGAAATCCACATATTAACATTATCCATGTTAAATTGGATTTTTATTTGTTTCATTAAATATTTACCAATTACAATTTATTTTGGCTTGGGCTGCACTTTGGAATGTTGTGGGCCACATGTAGACACAGACTGAGTGTTTGACATCTCTGGTATAAGCAGCTGTCCATGTCACGGATTTTGTAAAGTGACCATATCTTTTTCACAAGTCCAGATGTCTAAACCACTAAGGAGCATAGGGGAGAGAGTGTTGGACCTGGAGTTAGGAAGATTAAGCTCAAAACTGGCCTTAGGCACTTATTAGCTATGTGATGCTGGCCAAATTAATCTCTCTGGGCTTCAGTTTCCTCATCTATATAATGGAGATAGCAATAGCACTTATCTCCCAACATTGTTGTGAGGATCAAATAAGACAATATTTGTTAAGTGCTTTGTATATCATGTATAGCATAATATAAATGCTAACTATGATGGTGGTGGTGATGATGCTTGATAATAATGGTGATGATGGTGACTATAGTGGCGATGATGACCATGTTGAGGAAGATGGTGATGATGATGGTGGTGGTGATTATGATGGTAGTAATGATGTCTGGTCCCATTGCTCTGCCATTGGCTCCAGGAAGTGGTAAAGGATCACAGGTATCTGTGTTATGGTGGGTAGGGTTCTTCACTTGGACTCCAGAAGACCTAGATTCAAAATTCTTACCAGCCATGTGACCGATGCTGGGTAGCTAACTTAGCCATTTCCTCATCTATAAAATGAAAAAGTTGCATATGATGGTACCTAAGATCCCTTTCAGATCTAAATGGTCTTCTCATTGATTAGCGTCAGCTTGTGCTGACCCAAACAAGCCTTTGTACTACACACAGATGCTATCTGGTAGAGATTGGAAGCAGTCATGTACCAAAAGAATGATAGTCACAGGAAACTAGGAGCATTTGCTAACAGATGCTTGAGTGAGACCCAAGTTCACTACCTCACTCATGAAGTAGAATTCCTAGCTTTCAAACAGGCAATTACTGAGAAATTCAAAAGTCCTCTGTATAGAGCAAAACTATGAATATATACTAATAGTAGTCTACTGGCTTACATCCAGACCAGTGAACATCAAGCTACATACTGGTTGACAGAGTAGGGTAACAATATTAGCCAACTATGAATTCAGCAGTCACTATCAACCAGAGAGAACAAATATAGATGAATGCGGGTGCCTTACTAGAAGGCCATGTGATGTCTAAGCTATCATGACACCTACAGAGTAAAGGTTACAGGCAACATCCACAGAACTGAATTAAAAGTACTTAGATGACTGTGGAATGGATGATCAATTTGTGACAGATGGATCTATTGGAATGGACCATAAGAAATTGTGAAAGATGAGAATTCTGGGTAGAAGGAACTGGTACAGAGAGAAAAAAGCAAAACCATGAGAATGACTTGTACAACAAAAGCAAAGTTGTAAAGAAAACAACTTTGAAAGACTTAAGAACTCAGATCAACACAATAAGCAATTAATGCAATCTCTCCAGAGGAATAATGATAAAGCATTCTACCCAACTCCTGACAGAGAGGTAATGGGTAAGGTGCAAAAAGAGACAAACATTTCTTGATAGTGTGTGGTTTTTTGCCTTTTTTATTTGCTACAAGTTTTTTTCCTTTCCTTTTTTCTCTCAGTTCTTAGTGAGGGAGAAGGATAAAAGGGAAGAGTGAATAGTATTTGGCAAGAATGATGATTTTTTTTAAAGAGAACCATTAACTATCTCTCTTTCTCTCTCTCTCCCTATCTATCTATCTATATCTCTCTCTCCCCTCCTCATATTTAAGCTCATTTTTTTTTAAAAAGAAAGTTCAGGACTTCCACTGAACAGCATGCCAGCAATGAAACTGAATCTCATTTCATTGAATATTCTCCTTAGTTGTCTTTGAATAACTGATGAAAGGAGCAAATGCTTAATGAAGGACAAAAGGATGTGATACAAACCATAAAGGAATATATTTATGGCAAATGACTCATATCCCAGTCAGAAATACCTTACTATCAAGATAATAGCAGAAGTTGAAGCTACTCAATTGAGTTCCATACTAGGCTATCATTAATCCCACTCATGGTATCAGGAAGCAGTTGGTGCTGCCAAATGAATATCACTCTATGACCATGCGAGCTTTATGACAATGTTGAAATATGGGTCAATAAAATACCCTACAGTCAAGAAGCTGGAGGCAGATGCCATGAGGAATGTGAGATCTGCAAAAACAAGTACTATCAACTTGAGCTGCATAGTTGGAGAATAGAAGCACTAAAAAAAATTTGGAACTTATCATCATTGACTTTATTTCTCTGGAAGGAAAAAGCAAGAATATGTCACAAATTAGTGGTGACTGGCTGCTTCACAGGATATACACAAATATATCCAGCCAGGAATGAGATTCTAAAGTGTTGTGGGAAAAACAGCATATAGACTTCCTGAAAGATCCATTGGAACCAAAGTTGAGACATTGAAAGCAAATTACTTGAAGAGATTTTAGCTTCAGCTGGACTCAAAAAGTCCAAAATAAAATCTTCTCATCCTCAAGTAGATAGCCAAGCTGAACATTGCCATCACACACTGATGAACATGTCATCTCAGGGATATGAGACCAGAACAAAAATCTCAAAGGAGTCAGCATGTGAATTTCCTTCAAAGGAATACAATTCTACCAGGAATTCCATCATGAGCTTCATATCCCATCTGCCTAGATTTAGGTGTGATGCATGCCTAGCCATTGATTTATCCTTCAGAGTCTCTGAGAATGTAGAAGCCATGCACACATAGAAATATATATATATATATATATATATATATATATATATCACTTGAGAAAGGAGTTGAAAATTTACCATCTAGCTAGAACATCAGCTTGCAAGAATGCTGAAAGAAATAAAGGATGGCATGATATCTGGACTCCCTATCAAAAAGAGCCTCAACAAAATGATAGAATTTTGCTGAGGAGTGTTAGTATTCTTTGGACGTACAAGTTAGAAGACCAACGAAAAACTTCTATGTGTCTGGTATTGGAGAAATGGGGCAACTTGCCTATTGCCCAGACTGATGGGGGTACCGTAAAGACAATTTGCTGACATCACTCATAGCCAATGGCTGAGTTAGATGGAATCCCAGATGGGCAAGGTGAAACTGACACATTCCTTTCAGCTGACTCTAAGTGAAATGGACCACCTGCTGCCTGGCATGGACTGTCTGACCCAGAAACAGTCATTTCAAGTGAAAACAAGTGAAGGCATTCACAAGTTAAAGTGAAGGAGACTGAAACTTTTCTGCTACTGCTTCATCAATAGAGATTGCAAAGATACAGACACTCCTTAAAGAGTGTGCAAAACCTTCTAGCCATCTGGTGGCCTCTACAAGTTCAGGTTTAAGTAGACACAAATCTAATTCTGATGAAGATTTTGATCATCCCATATCCTCAATGAGAACAGGTATAAATAAGGGCAGACAAGTTTACCTTGGAGGTGGTGAAAAGGAACCACCAGAGTTTGTTCCTGTTGTTGTTGTTCCAGTGACATGAGTGTTAGGAAGATCAATTGAACAGTTAAGTGGAGGGTGGATTGGAGTGGTGAGTGAGGGAGACCAAACAGAAAGCTATTGTAATAGTCTAGGCATAAGATGCTAAAGATCTAAACCAAGGGAGTGGCAGGGCATAGAAGAGATTAGGACATATATAAGAGATATTGGGAAGGTAGAAATAATAGATTTAGAACAGATTGGATGGGTGGGCTGAGCACAAGTGAGGAATCAAGGATGTCAATGAGGTTGTAAACCTCATTGCATAGGAGGGTGGTGATGCCCCCTACCAGAAGAAGGAAATTTGGAAGAGGGAAGGATTTGGGGAAAAGATAATGAATTCGGTTTAGGACATGTTGAGTTTGATAACTCTGTGGGACATCTAGTTTGAAGCATCTAAGAAGCAGTTGGGGATAAAAGATTCAGGAGAAAGGTTAGAGCTGGATATATAGATCCAACCATCATTTGCACTGAGATCATACTTTATCAGAAGCTTTGATAAAATCTGGACAAAGGATATCCACAACATTCCCCTCATCTTTAAGTTTCAGTGATTATATCAACAAAATAAAGGAAGTTTGTCTGATTTGGACTCTTCATGTTGAAGCTCTGATGGTTTTTTGTAATGATCACTTCTCTGTCTAGAATTTTCCTTCAAAGTTAAGCTCATTGGCCTATAGTTTGCCAACTTTATTCTCTTCTCTTTTTGAAAATCAAGACATTTTATCTTCTTCAACTTTGAGGCACCTCTCCTGTTTTCCACTATCTTTCAATTATCCTTGACAGCAGTTTGGCCATCATATCCAAGATGGGGTGAGGTGGGGTGAATGGAGTGCTGGACCTGGAGTTAGGAAGTACTTGAGTTCAAATCTGGCCTCAGATACTTCCCAGCTGTATGACCCGAGGCAAGTCACTTAAACTCTATCTGCCTCAGTTTCCCTAGTTGTAAAATGGGGCTAAAGAGAGCATCTATCTTGCAGGATGAGTTTCTTAATTTCATTTATCAGGAATTTTCATCACATGAAATCACAGCCATTTCAACTTGCTCATGATAGATTCTGTGGATAATCATATTGTTTTTTCAACCAAAAAGTATTTGAATATCTGCCTCTATCCTTAAGTTCTGTTCCCAAGAAGAGCCATTTGTCTAGCTTATTTGCAATGGTCTTTTCATAGAGAAGCATGGAATCCGGTCACCATCATGTGATTCCTGCCTTTTCACCAGTCGACAAATTAAAACCTCTGACAGATTGCTAATGAGCTGATGTTGGAATTACAGAATAGTCTGTTATCATTTGTCCATTCACAGTTTCTTCACCAGCCCATCTGTGCACAGAATGCAGCGACTACTGAGCAAGCAGGCTGGGACACTTTCTCCATTTACACCTTGTGCCATCATAGGCCTCTGGGAAAGCCCGTCCCTAATTAAAAATTTTAACAAACATATTGCCAGCCCTCTAACACTGTTATTAAACTGCTCTCTTTTGTTAGCAAAGGTGCTGTTTGTCAGCAGTTTGTAGATTTAGGGAGTTTGCGTGTGTTTCTGTATTTCAACAAAATATTGGTGTTTTAAAATAATTCAATTAGAGTGTAATGCATGTATATATCTTTAGACACATTACAGAGACACCCATGCCATCTAAATACTCTATGATTGCACATATTCATATGATCTTAGATTTGGAACTTAAAGAAATATTAGAGACTATGAAATCCAGCTCCCTCATGAGGAAACTGAGGCAAACAGGGTTAAGTGACTTGCCCAGGGTCACACAACTAGTGTCTGAGGCAGGATTTGAATTCAGGTCTTCCTGACTCCAAGACCAGCAATCTAATTGCTGTGCCACATTGCTGACTCATGAACATGTAAGTCAAATACTTAGGATGTCTTTGTGTTAACAATACATGTAAGAACCAAATGAACACTTCAAGGCCAGGTAAGCAGCAGAACTGGGGGAGGGAGGAAATGAAGGCAGTTATCACAATCACGCAAGAGGAAGAAAACAAACATGAAAAAGGCATTTACTCCCTATGTGATGCTAGCCACATCTTTTAAAACCTCTGGGCCTCCATTTCCCAATCTGTAAGATAAAAGAAATAGATAACCTCAAAAGTCTCTTCTTGTTCTTAAATAATGATTCTACTCTTTGAAGTAGATATTATAGGTATTATTATACTCATTTTTCTGATGAGGGAACTAAGGTCAGAGAAATTAAATGTCCCAAGGTTACACAGCTAAAAACACCAGAAGACCCAAGTTCAGCATACCTTGCTTCTGATTTTAAGATAAATGAGAAATTTTTTCTCCTCAGAGTCCCAAAAGCCTACAGGTTAAGTCTACAGAGGAATTAAAAGGGAAAGGACTCCAGAACTGTCTGCCTAAGCCAAATGTTCTTCCTGCTTTCTCCACAAATTCAGATTTCATATAAATCCAAAGATGATGAGAAGGCCTGGGAGGGACCTGGACCTCACCTAAAGTTGTATTGGATGACCAGAAACCATGCTATAGCAGGATTAAGTGAAAGAACTGGAAGTGTTTAGCCTGGAGATGAGAAAACTCAGGAGGAAGTGGGAGGAGACATGGCCGTCATCTTCAAATATTTGAAAGGTTGTCATCCTTCCTTCATATTCACCATATGCAGTTGCTCAGTCATTTTCAGTCATGTCCAACTCTTTGTGATCCCATTTGGGGTTTCCTTGAAATGTGGAGTGCTTTGCCATTTCCTTCTCTAGCTTCTTTTACAGATGAGGAAACTTATGGGTTAAGTGACTTGCCCAGGGTCACAGAACTAGTGAGTATCTGTGACTGGATTTGAATTCAGGAAGATGTCTTCCTGATTTCAGGCCTGGCACTCTCTCCACTGTGCCACCTAGCTACCCCCGCCCCCCCACTCCATGACCAGCCCATCTTCTCTTGCCAGCACACATTTCCTTGATAACATCTTTTGATCCTGCTCTGCTTTGAAGCTCCTCATTGATTACATGTTGCCGCTTTTTCTCCCTCTCCATTGCCCTCTATGTTAGAGTCATTTTTAATTTTTCAGAGACTATTGTTGTCCATATCTTTCTTTCTCATGGCAACACCGACAGAACAGTAATGTTAAAAAGATGGACGTCTGTTTCCATGGGAAACTTAGGGTCATTGAAAATGCTTTGCAACACAACAGCAATCCAACTCACTCTCATCCTTTCCTGTTCACCTCAAGACAACTCATTACGCATTTGTGTACTCTGTCCCAGAGATACATAGTGATAGAAAAATTCTTTGGGCTGTATGTCCAAATGAATGCTGAAATCTGAGGAGTAAATATCCCTCACCCACTTGGTCTTTCCTATATTCTGTAAGCAGGAGCGTCTGGAGGATTTTACTAGCTACAGAGAAACCTTTTCTACTGCTCCTCAATGCTGAATCCCTTCCACCCTAGTGGTGAACACTTTGGCCTTTGTGTGTACCAACCCTGCTTTACATCTGCTCTGACATTTATGATCAGAGTCACTGAACAGAGTTATTTCTGTTAGGACTTTCAAAGGATCTTGAATGATTTTGATATGTGGATGGGAGATACCTTATTGAAAAAGACCCTTAGGGGGAATTTTACTCTACTCAATCAAATGCTTTTAATTAATCAATAAATAATCAGCACAATAGGTTTTTATATTCACTACATCTTTCATTCAATTGTGAAAAGGCAAAGATATAGTCCGTTGTTGAATACCATTTATAAAAACCTAATTGTTCCCTACCAATGGTCTCATCAGGAATGTCCTTCTGTTTTTATAGCTTCAACAAAGATTTTGTGTAGATGGAGGAGTAAATGGAGACAGCAGTTGCTTATAAAAGAGTGAAGTATAGTGGGTTTCACTGTCCTCAATGGCAAAAATAATCTATTATGTTAATGTTTACATATTTTTTCCTGCTTTGTTGTCCTATTTTTATTGCCCTTGGGATGACTTCAACTAATTAGATCTCTTCCTGAGCTTTTCTATAAACTGGTTTTTACCTTGCACTGCTTCCTTTTTCCTTATGACATGCTACAGATCATCATTATCCATGCATCCTTCATCAGAAGATCTTACAAATATGTTCATATTCTATTAAGATTCATTTTAAAGTAACTTCTACATAACCTTGTGAGTGCCTTCTTTTGTACTCACATATACTCACAACATAGGTTGCCTATGACCTGTCTGTGGGTACTGTCTAAACCTAAGAATTCCCCCATCACAGTTCTAAGCAGTCTCCCACCAGATACTCTGACGCTATAAGTAACTAAGTTCAGTCAATTGAGAAAATATGTAATATCTGTGACAAGACTATCAAAGACTTCTCCTCTTGGTAGGGAAGTAGATTGAAAGATCAACCTGGACTTAGCTTAAGGATCCTCCCTGTCACTTCTTGGACAAGCCAAGACTGGTCACCATGGTCTCCCCTCACCTCCAGCATCTCCTGCCTCACCATTCATCTGATAGATGAGCTAGCTCCTTCCCAGAAGGTCCACAATCTTACAAAATTGATGGCAGGAGACTCTCTTCATCTCCGTCACCCTCTTGTCTCTTATCTTTCTCTATATTTTTGGGAAAACCCAACACATTTGCCACATTTACTGTTGTGTCTGCATAATTTCTGCCACTCTGTGTCCCTTTATAGCCCTTTTCACACACTGTCTTGCCTACATGAGCACAGATATCCTCAGAAGTTTCATGAATAGGATTGGTCTGAAATATGATCGTGTAATATAATGTTTAACAACTAGCTTTCCCGGGGGGGAAATGTATGCATGTCACCCTTTTAAGTTTAATCTGCATTATTAACATTTTCTCCATCACTTTCTTAAGTCTGGACAATCAATAAAACAATAAATTAAGCTCTGATTTGCAGTGTTTGCCAATTTCCAAGATGTAAATGTTAACATTGAAAATTTAACAATCAGCTCTTTCAGCTCTCACAAGCCAACACAAGCCAGCTCAAGCATATCACTGGATATAAGCTGCATACTAGCCAACCAAAACATAAATTTAACCCCTGTTACATTTCTAACAGGTCTGACATTGTCAGGTTACCCCAGGAAGAGTACATTCACTATTGATTAATAAGGTAATGGCCCCTCAACCTGTCACTCTAGATTTCTTGTTACATAGACCCCATGACCCCAATTAAGTGTCAGGAATTCAACTTTTTCCATGTTCCAAAATTTCTAGCAAATACTCTCTCTTATGATGAAAGGATTAGAGAGTGGGCAGAGAAATATATCATGCAGGATATGGTCTTAGTCTCTAGAAAAGAACTCTAGTCAAGCCAGAGAGAATGGAGGTGAAATCTTGAGACGTCATTCTAATGGAGTATGACTGAAAGGCAGACACCAAGACTTAGAAGAAAAAGCACTGAGTGTGTGTGTGTGTGTGTGTGTGTGTGTGTGTGTGTGTGTGTATGAGAGAGAGAGATATGGAGAGATGGATGGAGAGATAGGTGAATAGATAGAGAGATAGGTGGAAATAGAGAGATATGGATGAATAGAGATAAATGGATGGATGGAGGGAGAGAGGTAGAGAGAGATGGATAGAAAGACAGATATAGATTTACATACATGTACATATGCATATGTATATATAGTATGCACAATATGCATATATGTACATATGTATCTTCTAGAGGTAATAAGATGCTGCTGGAGTTGGCTGAATAAGCGAGCTGTAGGATCAATAAGAGTATGGAGGATGGGTTAAGCTAGGAGAGACTTCAGACAGGAATAGCAATGAGGAAGCACTAATCTAGGGTAGAGATGATCAGGGCTTGAACTAAGATGGTAGCTTGTGAGGGGAGGGATAGGAAGGTAGAAATGGCAATAGTTGGCAGCTGATTAGCTACATGGAGTGAGGGAGAGTGAGAAACATACACGATAGGTGCAGTGAAAAGAGTATTGGACTTGGAGTCAGGAAGACCTGAGTTCAAATCCTGCCTCAGTCAGGCTTGGTAGCACACTCAGGAAATCCCTAGTTGGAGGAATATGAATTGGGGCACCTTGAGCTGCAGTAGAGCTAAGGCTGGTCAGGTGCCCACACTAATTTTGGCACCAATATGGTGAGCTCCAGGAGCATGGACTACCAGGTTGCCTAATGAGGGGCACACTATCCCAGGTTGAAAACAAAATGTCCATGCCAATCAGCAGGGTCAAGACTTCCATGCCAACCAGCAGTGGGATTCAGCCAAGGAGTGATGAATGTTGCACTCCCAGCCTGGGCAAGATAGAGAAACCTAGTTAGCAAAACACAAAACAAAACAAAAACACATAAATCTTCCCTCAGACGCTACCTTAGTTGTGTGACATCTGGTCAAGGCACTTAGCAGTCTCAATTTCCTTATCTGCAAACTGGGTATAATGACAGTAATCAGCATATCTTAGATTTTTATTTACTTATTACCTGCCTTTCTTTTTAAATTTTGAATTCCGAATTCTTTCTCTCCCTTACCCATAACAAGGAAAGTGTATTTTCATATTAACTATATTCCCCCAAAGAAATAAATGTAAATATTTATATTATTTATATATTTAATACATATTATATAAAAATAAGGATAGTGAGAAAATTATACTTCAGTTTGTGCTCAGAGTTCATCAGTTCTCTCTCTGGAGATGGATAATATTTTTTTCACCACGAGTCTTTTGTAATTGTCTTGGATCATTGTATTGATCAGAGAAACCATCAATCATCATTACAACATTGCTGAACAAGCTTGTTTAAATCAAGCCAACAATCATTTATTGAACACCTACTATGTGCCACACCCTTTGCTAAGCACCTACCTTGGGCTATTATTGTAAAGATTAAATAACCTAGATGAAGCACTTTGCAAACCACAATACGCCATGTAAAGGCTAGTGATTATTTTCTGATTCTGAAGATTGGATTGAAGAAATAGTTCAAGACTAAATTAGGGAGCATTGTCAATGCCAGGGCCAGGGATCTGAACTGTCAATGGTGCAAAACTAATGCAGATTTTTCAAATAAGAAAAATGACATGCCTAAAGTGGTCTTTCAGGAAGATTTCTCTGACAGCAGCATGCAGGAGAGTTTGGAGAAAGGAAGAGGCTGGAGATAAGGAAAGCAGTTAGGACTTTCCTGTCATAGCTTCAGATCCTGTCCCTGAGGACCAGGACCAGAGCAGTGCCAAGAATGAAAAGGATGGAGGTGACAAGCATTCCAAAGAAAGAATCCAAAGGCCTTGGGAAAGGATTGGCTGGAGGAGGCCATGGGAAGATCAAGGAGTCAGAGAGAACACCAAGGTGACAGACTGAGGAGGTAGCAGCTGTGCGCCCAAATTGAAGACGCCTGTTCTTGTTGTAACTGTTAGTTACCCCCCGGCTATAAAGAATCAGTCAGGAATAAAATAATGCACGTGCTCAGTGCCCAAGTAGGGCTAAATGAGACAAAGAATGCTGAGGGGGAACCTAGAAGGAGCGACTGTAATAGTGGTATGACACTTCATATGGTGAAATTCATTTAATTCTAAACAAGCAAAACTGCAGTTTTCATTGATGTTTCATCAATGTTGTTTTTCATAACACATTTTTTAAGGAATCACTCTAGTAGCCTCTAGAAACCAAGGAAGCGCACATCAATTGGGACATAGACAAATAAATCATGGTGCATAAACTTTCATTAATTAAAAAAATTAAAATGTATTTGAGGGGGGAAAAGAGTAAGTCAGGACATTTTCCTGGTACCAATAATCAGTGATACAGATCATAAGTATAAATATACCCGCAGACAGCCCATAGTACTGTAGTAAAGTTAAACCAGATTAAAATGTAATAGGGAAATATTTAACAAAATAAAAATTCAGTTAGAGAGTACAACAAAATAATAAGAGACAATACAAAGACAATTAAAAATACAATAAAACATTTGTTGTTGTTCAGTAATGTGAGACCCTTCGTGAATCTACTTGGGATTTTCTTGGCAAAGATACTGGAGCAATTTGCCATTTCCTTCTCCAACTCATTTTGCAGATGGGAAACTGAGGTAAACAGAGTTAAGAGACATGCCCAGGGTCACTTAGCTAGTAAGGGTCTGAGGTTGGATTTTAATTCAGAAAGATGTCTCCCCAATTCTACACCTGTTGCTCTGTCAAGTGTGTCACCTAGCTGCCCAGGAACCTTAGTTACTCCATTCCTAAAATGAGAGATTTGAATTAAATTACCTCTAATGTCCTTGGTTCATGGGGTTGGTCATTTTACAGATAAGGAAATTGAGGCACAGAACAGTCACAAGACTTATCATAAAACAAGCATAGATTTCAGAGTGAGAAGTGTTGAATTTTGAAAAGTTAAAAATGCCCCAGGACAGAAGCTGGGGACAGGAATGATGGTGATATGTATAGATATAAATATATAATTGTGTGTGTGATTATATACACACAAATATATACATATACAGATAGGTAGATAGGTAGATAGATAGATAGATTAGATAGATAGACAGATAGATAGAAGGATGGATGTGTCTATAATATGTGTGTGTTGCGTATATATTTACATATGTGTGGGATGAAGGAAAGGCTTTCTTTCCTAGAATTAGCTGCCTGGGTCACTAACAGTACTTCTTAGGAACCAAATTCTTTCTGTGTTCTCTTTGAAAAATGCTATAACCAGGGTGGCTAGGTGGTGCAGTGAATAAAGTACTGGCCCTGGAGTCAGGAGGATCTGGGTTCAAATATGACCTCAGACACTTAACACAAAAAACTAGCCATGTGATCTTGGGCAAGTCACTTAACCCCAATTACCCTATCTTCCCCCCTTCCAAAAAAAAAGGGGAAAAAAGGAAAAAAATGCCATAACCTTGCTATTACTGGCAAGGAGGGGGTGCAGGTCAGTCCTGTGGGACAGAAGGTTTTTTTATAACATTTCTTCATTTCCATCTGGGTCCTGGAAAGTTATATCCCCTATCTTTCTCCTTATACTTCTTTTTGAAGAATGTTTCATTAGGATTTGGGTGGTGCTAAAAATCTCCCATGCAAACAAGTTTCCTGGTACATCAGCAGATTTGTTTTTGAGCTAGCAATCCCCCAAATTAATCAATAAATATCTTAATCCTTTGTGCGCACAATATACTCCTCCTTTCAAAGGAAAATCTATGATTTATTGGGTGCAATTTGCCAAGACACACTATTGCCAAGGTCAAAGATATCTTGAGTTCACAAGATTTATGAACTGCTAGAGAATTCATCAGAGGCATCTCTGCAATAACCCTTTCTTTCTCCACCAAAGCCTACTCACCTGCCCGTATGTCAAAAATCTTTATTTCGTGAAAATAGGAACAAGATTGGGGCAAAGCCATCTGTAAGGGTTCAGAGTCCTAACAAGTCACAGCATAATCCCCTCTTTCCACTCCCAACTGTATTATTTCTTTACTTTAAGAATCCATACATAACTTCATCAGTGGATCACAAGACCTCCTTCCCATGTATTCCATCCTCCATGTGAGCCTCTGGTGGTAAGGCTTCTTGTACTTCATTAAGTCAGCTATTGTAAAATAAAGACTTTCTCTATGAAATTGGGTTCAATGTTTGGCAGAATCAGCCAGGGCTTTTACTTTGCTGGCTTTGTCCTCGATGAAATTCAAGTAAGTATATGAGTGAAGTCCAGCTAAAATGAATAGGTTGAGTCAGTCTCTCATGGGACAGGCATGGTGCTAATTCAGGGGCAAGTTAAAACTGAAATAACGATAGCTCACATCTCTACATAACACTTTGAGTTTTGTAAAGCATGTAAAAAATATTGCCTACTTTAATTCTCACAACAAACCTAGGAGGTAGGTGCTGGTTTTATTCCCATTTTTTAGATGAAGTAACTAAAGCCCAAAAAGTTTGAAGGACTTGCCCAGTGCTATAGTCAGAAAGTAAGTGTTTGAGGCAGGATTTGAACTCACATTTTCCTGAGTGCAAGTTTAGTGCACTATCAACTCCTTGTGATGAAACAACCCACACCCTCAAAAACCTTTTAGACGGGGCGGCTAGGTGGCGCAGTGAATAGAGCGCCGGCCCTGGAATCAGAAGGCCCTGAGTTCGGAGCCGGCCTCTGACACTTAATCCACACGAACAAAAAAACCTAGCCGTGTAACCTTGGGCAAGTTACTTAACCCCAATTGCCCTAAAGGGGCGGCTAGGTGGCGCAGTGAGTAAGAGCGCCGGCCTCGGAGTTGGGATGACCCGAGATCAGATCCGGCCTCAGAAAATGAGCACCCACGCATAAATAATGACTAGCCGTGTAACCTTGAGCAAAGTTACTTAACCCCAATTGCTTTAAAAAAAAAAAAACCTTTTAGTCTATGGGATCAAGAAAGAAAAAAAAACTTTTACATGATAATTTTGTTATGTATTTGAAAGGAATAGAAAGTTTTGCATAGTGGATTTGCAGTTTCATGTACAATTGTCTTTATTCATTTTATAACATAATAATGTTATAAAAATGCTTTCTTTTTTCTATAAATTAAAAATAAATAAAAATAAAATAAAAAGGTTTCACTCCCAAGGTCTCAGGCTAAAGAAGAAACCTCCCTTTAATTCCTTGGCTACTGACATCCAAGGCCAGTGGGAGACACAGGAAATCTTTCAGTTCATTGTTCTGAACCTACACCCTGTTGCTCCATTCCCTCACACTGCCCCCTGATTCTCAGGGATTCTCAGGGGGTCAATGGCTTTAACCAGTACCCATGTTCTTAACACCACCTCCCCTCCTGCCTTCTCCCATTAAGACTTGCCTCCTTTCTCTCACTTTTTCATGGTCTCACTCTCCACTTCAGGACAATGAGTAGTGACAAGCTAGCTTTAGGGTTTCAGAACTAGAAGGGACCTGTGAAAGAACCCTGGCTTTGGAGTCAGATGACCTGAGTTCAAATCAGACCCTTGGCCTTGCCTGTGTGATTGTGGACAAAGCACTTAATCTCCGCTGGTATTCATTTCTTCATCCATAAAAGAAGAAG
The DNA here is from genome assembly GCA_011680675.1 of Gymnobelideus leadbeateri. Taxonomy (NCBI): domain Eukaryota; kingdom Metazoa; phylum Chordata; class Mammalia; order Diprotodontia; family Petauridae; genus Gymnobelideus; species Gymnobelideus leadbeateri. The sequence goes on along the minus strand of WOXC01011529.1, from coordinate 212,332 downwards.
GTTGAACTAGATAGCCTCTGAGATCCCTTCCTGCTCTTAATCTGTGGGGGACTGGCCAAGGAGGGAACAATCCCAAGAGCATATGGATGGTGAACCTCGTTCCAGAAATATACATAAAGTTGTTGTTCAGTCTCATTTCACTTGAGTCCCACTCTTCATGACCCCATTTGGGATTTTCTTGGCTAAGATACTGGAGTGGTTTGCCATTTCTTTCTCCAGCTCATTGTACATATGAGGAAACTGAGGCAAACAGTTAAGTGGTTTGCCCAGAGCCACACAGTTAGTAAGTTTCTGAGAGCAAATTTGAACTGAGGAAGATGAATATTCCTGACTCTAAACTCTTGGCATTCTATCCATTGTGGCCCCTAAGTATCCCACATATACCGTACTGTGTATTTGTAGCATGCATATGTATTATGTGACTTTTTCCTCATCTACTTACTTATATGGTGAAAAGAGGCCTTTTAGTTGGCTAGTAAGTCAGAATCAAGCATACATCCAAAAGGCTCCAAGGATTCACCCACTCATTTTTTTTCCTGGTGGTGACTGAGGTGGTGACCTCCAGGTGGGACCACTCCATAAAGCCAAAGATCCAGAAAGGATTGTTTGAAAATGTGCCTTGTGTGTTGGAGACTTATAGAGGCAACCGCACAAACACTGTTGATAGTGCTATGGATTGATCCAACCCCTCTGGTATCCAACCTAGAAAACCCCAGGTTCTCACTTTTCCTACTTGGTCCAACATGTGGCTATGACAATAATGTGGCTGTTATTCTGTCTGTTGTGTCTATTCTTTCCTCCTTTTAGGTCCCAGAAGCTAAAGAATAAATGGACCGTGTGAACTTTGGAAAGTCAGCAGCCAAATCTAGTGAGGAGCACAATCTTGTGTAACCACCTATTGGAGCCAGTTCAACGGTAGATTGATCTGGTAACTAAGAGAACTACTCATCCAGCGGCTGTGATGCATTCCAAAGTGAACCACCTCCAGCTACTATGATGCCTTCCAAGTGAATCTTTGTAGCTACTATCTTAAGTTTGAACCTACTTTCCACAGAGAATAAGGTAGTATAAGGGAGAGGATGTCCCAACTAGGGGATGTTTCATGCTTCACATATGGATACATCTTTTGAGTAAGTATTCCTTTGTAAAAGCTAATTGTGGTTAACTGACTAAATTGATAATTATCAATGTTATCAGTGGTTTTGAAGAGATAGCAAGGAGACCTAGTTCCCGCAAATTATATTGGTGAAATATAATGCATCTAGGATAAGAAAGAAAGTGGTCAAATGAAATGGGGGGGGGGGGAACTTTTGCATCAGATTTCTCTCATAAGAGTTCGGTATTTACATCTATGTGTACATCTATGTAAATTGTGTGTGTGTGTGTGTGTGTGTGTACACACATATATAACCATTCTCCAATAGTTAAATGTCAAAGGATATGAACAAACAGTTCTCAAAAGAATTAAAAGTATTCACAACCACATAAAAAAGTTCCAAATTATTAATAATAAAAGAAATGCAAATCAAAATTGCCCTAAGTTTTTCCTCACAAAAATGACCCAAAAATGGCAAGTCAATGTTGGAGGGGCTATGGAAAGATAGGTATACTGTTACATTATTGATGTAGCTGTGAAATGGTACAATCATTTTGAAAAGCAATTTAAAATTCTGTAAATGAGGTGACTGAAATGTCCATACCCTTTAAACCTGAAACTCCATTACTGAACTTATGAACTTATAGCCCAAGAAAGCCATCAATAAGAAAAAAGTACACACACATATATATGTGTGTGTGTATACATATATGTATATAAGTATATATACATTTAAAAGTATATATATGAATATGTATATATATATTCCAAAATTCTTATAGCAGAACTTTTTACAATAGTTAAGAAATGGAAACAAAGTGGATCAGTTGGAGAATGACTCAACAAATTATGGTACATGAATGTAATGTAATATTACTGTGCTGTAAGAAATGATATGTATGATGAATACTGAGAAGCATGGAAAGAGTTATATGAACTGATACAGAGGGATGTAAGCAGAGCCAAGGAAACCAGATACACAGTAACCACAACACTGGAAATGGACAGCACAATGACACAACACAAAATCAAAAGTAAACGTATCAAAATGAAAAAGAACAAGTGAGATTCGAATGAAGGGAGATGAAAAAACACCTCCAACCCATCTCTTGGTGGAAGAGGGAGGTTCACACATGTTAGATATTACACATATTTTCAGACTTTTTTAATGTATCAATCAATTCTGTTGGGGGGGGTTCTTCTTTGTCCTCTCCAAAAACTACTATTTGTCATATGAGATAACCCTCTCAAAGGGGCAAGGGAGGGATGCATGGAATACTATGGTGCCATAAGGGACAGAAAACTTTTTAAAACTTACTTTTTAAGTCATTAAACCATTTGATTTCTAGATCCCAGTCCTGGGCATATTCCCTAAGAAGGTCAATGACAGAAAGAAAGGTCCCATGTGTTTACCAAAATATTTCTAGCAGCATTTTTTTGTAGTAGCAAAAAAATATATACCTGGAAACAAGTAGATGGATGCCTAGTCATCAATCTTGAGATAATTGATTATTATAAATTACAACCCTTTTGACTGAAACCAGACTTCACAGAACAAATCCCCTTGATGAAAGGATTTGTTCTGTAAAACTTGGACTCAGTCAAAAGGTCACACCCAAGGACCTAGAGGCTACATGTTCAAGACCACAGGTTCTCCTCCCCTGTAACTATGAATGTAATGAGATATTGCACCAAAAGAAACAAAAAAAATGAAGAATTTAAGGAACATGGAAAGACTCATATGAACTCATGCAGACCGAAAAAAGAATTATAGAACAATATACATAATTGTTACAACAAGCCCTAGAGAAATATATACTTCCCTTTTCTTAGTAGAAAGATTTGGGACTGTGTGTATAGAATATTTCATGCACTATCAAACATAACCTCTTTATCACTTGGGTTTTGCCTCAATTTTTCTTTCTTACAAGGGAAAAATCAGTAGGGAGGGGGATCACAGTGGGAAATTATTCTAATATTTAAAACATCATAAACAAATTTTAAAGGGCATAGCATCTTACAGATATGACATTGCTACCTGATAATGACTTTTTGGTCTGCCCACTCCAGATTCTTGACCTGATGTCTGCTCTTTATTTAGTAATGTAGTAGGAAGACTTATTAGTAAGGTCATTTTCCATCCATGAGTGACAAAGGGGCCATAAGTGCCTATGAAATGACGAAAAGTTATCTCATTGACTGAGGAACCAGAAGGATTGATGATTCAGTAGAAGCTGAGTCAGTATCTGAGTGTGCAAACAAAAAATTTGAGTGGAAAATTTCTCCCTCTCCTACCTGGATGTTTTAAAGTGAGGAAGAAGGAGATAAGCATTTATTAAGCACCTACTATGTGCTAGGCATTTTATAAATATCATCACACTTGACCTTTACAACAACTCTGAGAGGTAGGTGCTATTATTATCCCTATTTTACATTTGTGGAAAATGAGACAAAGGTGAAATGACTTACCCAGGGTCACAGAGTCAGTAAGTATCCAAGGTTGGATATTAACTTGGGTATTTCTGACTCTAGGCCCAATATTCTATCCATGGGCCAACTAGCTGTCAGGAAGAGAACTGCTTGCCATGAGTTGCCCATCAGGGAAAGCCCCATCACCACCTGGTCATCATGTGGTTGTGACTGACCTGTGCATCCTGAGAAGGAAGGACCCAAGTGATTGATGGGATAGGGAGATCCATCAAAGCTGTCTGAGAGTCCACACAGGAGTCTCCAGACTAAGAGCTGAGCCTGATGAGAAGCTAGCATTCCTGCACAGAGATCTTGATCCAACAGCCCAGCAATGAATTAGCCACCAGCCAAGACCTTGTAACCTAGAAGAAGCAAGACTTACTCATGCAAGGGAGATTCTCACACCAAATAAACTTAGTAAGGCCTCCACAGAGCAAAAAAAGGACTCCCAAGGCCAAGAACTTCAAGGTACCCTTCAGCCCCACATGTTCACTAAATGAGTTTTATTACCTTTACATTTCAAGTTTGGGTCCATTCCCCTGCTCCCTGGTCTGAAGGGAGGGTGTGTGTGTGTGTGTGTGTGTGTGTGTGTGTGTGTGTGTGTGACTTCAGTCTCTGCTATACTTTCTCAATAAATACCCTTTTGTAAAAACTAATTGATATCAACTGATTGATTGATACTGGGGAAACATTAACTGGTTAACTGATATTAGAGACCACACTGGATGGAGGCTTCTGAACAATAGGATTAATAATTCCAAACCCAGCAGGGTTACCCATAGAACCTTGAGGGAAGAACTAGACAACTGCCTTCTGAGAACCTACCCTGACAGTGTGGGTGGAGTTAGGAGAGTTAGCCCAGAGGAGGTGCTGTAAAAAATAAATTTCCTTAATCTTTGACTCAACTCCCTCAATTCCTGCTGTGTTGCCTGACTTCCACAGATTAAGTAACCTTCCTGGAAACCCCGATTCTATCATTCTCCCTAAACGCAGGGTGACAAGGACATTCTGTCACCCTGGAGAGTAGCCTAATTGGATCAGTCTCAGCATGTTCCTACTAACTCAATTCAAACTAATTCAAGAGACATTTATTAAGCTCCCAGTACATAAGCTCAAATAGTAGAAAGTTCTGTATTGCCTGAATTTGGAAATATTTGGGGAGAACTGGGTTCTGTCTTTGTTCCATTTAGTCGGTATATTTCTTAAATGGATTAAATGGTTTGTTCAAATACAAGCAAAAAAAATCTAACTTTTCCACAACTTCTAAATTTATTGACACAGAAAAGGGACAAGAATGTTTAAGCTGAGTATCATAAGGAATACTCCCTCAGTTCTCAATCCAATTCAGCAGCTATTAAGCACTTGCTATTTGAAGGGCACTATGCTAGAGGTAATGGGGGGATAGAAGGCAGTTAAGTAGCACAGTGGAGAGAGAGCTGGACTCAGAGTAAGGAAGACCAAAGTGCCTCCCATTTTTACTAGTTGTGTAACATTGGGCAAGTTGCTTAACCCTTCTCAGCCTCGATTTGTTTATCTGTAAAATAGAGATAATATGTTTGTTACAAGGATCAAAGGAGAAAATATAAGTAAAGCACTTTGTAAATAAAAGGTATTATGCAAATGTAATAGATGATGATAACAAAGGTAAAGGTGATGATGGTGGTGATGGTGGTGGTGCTGGTGATGGTGATGATGGTGGTGATGGTGATGGTGGTAGTGATGGTGGTGGTGATGGTATTGATGATTAGAAAGTTTAAAATCCCTGGCCCCCTGGAGTTCGTGGTCCAACAGAAGGAGAAGATAGCAGTAATGTAAGGGCCTCTAATTTACAATGCTTCCTGATTGGTGCATTAGAGAGGAGTAAAGCAAAGATGAGAAGAATCACCATTCCTGAGACAGGACATCACAGAAGCTGCATGGAGAAGGTGACCTTCAAGATGGGCTTTAAAAGATTGGCTGCCATTCAGCAGGTGGAGAGGGAGAGGAAGGACATATGAGGGCAGAGAATGAGTGAAGACAACAAAGATGGGAAATCACAGTAGCATGGTTAGGGGACAGATAGTGTAGTGAGTTCAGAGGCAGTGAGGGGATGCAGTGGGTAGAGTCCTAGGAGTCAGATCTGACCTCAGATACTAGCTATGTGAAAGTCAATCAGTCTCTGCCTCAATTTTCTAAACTGTAAAATGAGGATAATAATAGCACCTCCCAGGGTTGTTGTCAAATATTATTATTAAATAAAAATTTTAAATGAGATATTATTTAAAGATGGAGTGATACCAAATTGTGGAGATTCTTGAATGTCAAATAAATGTTTATACCTCATTCGATGGCATCATTTAAAAGGGGGGAGGGAGTCTCTGATTTCTAATTCATGGGTAGGTTTTCATCTGGTTTGGTTTGGTTTGGTTTTAAATAAAAGTCTAGCTACAGACAGTAATGCCTACTTCCTAGTTCCCTAGTAACTGTTAGTATTTCTGTTAATTGTTCCATAGATGATATTATATCCATGACTAATTCCATTTGTCCTCCTCATTTATCCATTCCCCATTTGTGGGGAGCACCTGGGACAGAAAATCTGGCCTCAGAAAACTTGTCAAACGTGTTTGACTTAACCTGATGATAATTCTCTGATACCGCAACCACAAATAATTTATGGCAATATATGTCTGAAAGTTTGCAAAGAACTTCACATACATGATCTCAGTATATACATGTATGTAGTCATTAATAGTCCAATGTCATCATGGCAGGAGCTCTCTAATGGAGTACTCCAGGGATATGTGCTGGCCTTGTGCCATTTAACATTTCCATCAATGACCTTAACAAAAGCATTGATGTATAGATGACCATGACAGAAATTTGCTGGTGACATAAAACAGAGAGGGATACCTAAACCACTGCACCACAGAGCCTAGATCCAAAAAAGATCTTGACAGACCATGCCAGTGTTTCCCCAGATTTTTGGTCTCGTGACTTTTAAAAAATGATCAGGGATCGCAAGGAGCTTCTCTTTATGTGAGTTATATCTATTGTTATTTACCATATTAGAAATTAAAACTACCATTTTAAATAGTACTTAATATATTTTATATTAATATATTAATTAATTAATTTTGTTAATTAATATATTTATATTAAATTATATTTAGTTTAAATTAATTTAAATAAACTAATTTTAATTAATATATTATTAATAATAAAATATAGAATATATAAAATAAAATATTTTATTTATTAAATTTACTTTAAAATTACAGCAATAGACATATTTTATTAAAATAACTGTGTTTTTATTTCTTTGCTTTTTTGAGGGCATTGCATTTGGGATTAAATGACTTGCCCAAGGTTATAATACTAGTAAGTGTTAAGTGTCGCAGGTAGAATTTGAACTCAGGTCCTCCTGACTCCAGGACTGATGCTCTATTCACTGCGCCACCTAGCCACCCCTATAACTATATTCTCTAAGACCAAAAAACAAAAAAACAAAAAAAAAAACAGTTAGTGAGAAGAATAGCATTGTTTTACATATTTTTGCAAATCTCTTTACCATCTGGTTTAATAGATGACAGCTGGATTCTCCTATCTGCTTCTGCATTCAATTTGCTGTAATATATTGTTCTGGTTGAAATCTATGGAGAAAAGCCAACTTCACATGCAGATATGTAGTTGGAAAAGGGAAATGTCTTAATAGGCAAATGATGTCTTACATTATTATGAAAATAATTCTGACCTAATGGACCCCTGAAGAGTCTCAGGGAGCCACAGAGGTTCACAAAGCACACTTTTTCAACCATTGGGCAGAGCTAAATATAAGACAGAATGTAGAGTCTTACATCTGAATTTTCCTGTGCCTGGAATGCTCTCCATCCTCAACTTCAGCTACTGACTTCCCTGGTTTCCTTTTAAGTTCCAACTAGAATCCTATCTTTTCTAGGAATCCTTTTCCCACTCCTCTTAATTCTAATGCCTCCCTCTGCTAATTATTTACTGTTTATCCTGTACATAGTTTGTTTTGTATATATTTGAGTGCTTCTGGTCTCTCCCATGAAACTATCAGGTCCTTGAGGGCAGGGACTGTCACTTGTCTTTTTTTGTATCCCCACTACTTAGCACAATGCCTGGCACATAGTAGGTGCTATATTAATTCTTGCTTCTTTCTCTTTACCACTCCCATCTCCACTCTAGTTGGACAGACAAAACCTGGAATACTGTCTTCAGTTTGAGGCACTTCAGTTTAGGAAGGAAATTGATTCAGCTGAAAATGATCCAGAGAGCAACCAGACAGGTGAAGGGGCTTGAGTCCATACCTAATGAGGATCAGTGGAAGAAGCTGGGAATGTTTTGCCTGAAGAACAGAAGACTCAGAGAAGACTATGATAGCTGTCTTCAAATATATGAAAGGTTTGGGTATGGAAGAAAGATTAGACCTCTTCCTTTTGGCCTCAGAGAGCAGAACTAGGAATGGTGGGTAGAAATTTCAGAGATGAATTGAGGAAGAATGCCCAAACAATTAGAGCTATCTCAAAGCAGAAGGAAAACCTGCTTGGGAGGTAATGAACTCCCCACTTTTGAGGGCCTTAAACACTCGACTTCTCAAGTACAAGATGGGACACATATGACAAGATATCAATTTTTCTGAAAGAAATGGAGTGGGAGGGGGTAGGATACATTGGTAGACTATAAGTTCGTTCTGAGTCCTAAGCAATAGTGGATAACCAAGTAGATAGCCACTCCTCAGCTACTTTGTAGTAGAGATTTAGTGGGGATTGGGGAGGTGGAAGTGGAAGTGAAGGAGGTAGGGGAGGAGGAGGAAGGGGAGGAGGGGGAGGAGGAGGAATGCATTGGACTGCGTGGACACAAAACACCTCCCAGCTCTGTAATTCTATGATTCTGGGATCTGTGTTTGGGAGCAGGGAAAGGGAAAAGGTTGTGAGTTTTAGGGAAAGGGATAAAACTGAAAATGACCAATCTGATTATTATAATGAGCAACATAATCAACAGTGATATGTTTTTGTTGAATTCCAGACCATTCAGGATCCATTTGGTGGGTCTAATGAATGAATTGAACAAATGAATAAATGAAAAAGAATTTATTATTAGCTTACACATGTCAAACACTGTGCTAAGCACCGGGAATACAAAAACTAAGGCAGAGATAGTCCCTGTCTTCATGGAGGTTATATTCTAATAAAAGGAGAGAGGGAGAGAGACAGAGAGAAAGATGCACATACATATACATATATATGCATACATATGGGAGTGGTCATGGGTGGTGGGATATTTGGGTTTGGAAAATTACAGAAATGATGAGGGAAGCAAACTGATACACACTTTCCAGTAGCAAAGATAATGTTGATTTGATTATTTCAAACTGGTAGGTAGGTAAAATCTCTTTTTAAAATAGCCTATTATATTTTGCATGACTTCATATATATAATGAGTATCATATTGCTTGTCTCCTCAGTGGGTGGGGGAATGTTGGAGGTAACAAGAGAATTTGGAACTGAAAATAAAAATTCAAATGAAAATAAAAAATAAGGGGCAGCTAGGTGGCGCAGTGAGTAGAGCGTCAGCCCTGGAGTCAGAAGGACCTGAGTTCAGATCCGGCCTCAGACACTTAACGAACACACAAACAAAAATCCTAGCCGTGTGACCTTGGGCAAGTTACTTAACCCCAATTGCCCTCCAAAAAAAAAAAAGAAAAGAAAAGAAAAAATAAGTGTAGCCTACAAGTCCCCCTGAAAAGCTAACCCAAGTTCAAGGCATGTTTGGAGTCAGTTTCTACTCAAAACATAACCCTCAAGGTCCCAGTGATTTTTTTCATGAGATGAACCAGAAGACACATTAGTTCAAAGCAAAATAAATGTATTAAAATCATAGTAAAATAAATAATAAGGAAATGCATACACAAGCATACATAAGGATATACAAAGGTTATTGAACCATTAGTAGGAGAGGGAACATATGTACAATAGGCAATATATAGGGAACATGTATGACTATTCACAGTATCAGCTAGGGATGCACACTAGCCAGAAGCCCTCTCTACCTTTGATGTCACACTTACTGCTCTCCAACTCTCCAGAGCTCTTCAACTCATCCAACTGTGACTTATATGAGTACATCTACTTCAGACTTCTGTGTTGTGCTTCTGAGATGCACTGCTGGGTCATTCTTTAAAGTACACTTATTTTCTGGTGTTATAACAACCTGACTCTCTCTGAAGGTTTTCTGCTTTTCTCTGGTGCCATCTGCTGGGTTTCACATGCTACATGTATTTTTCCCCCATAGGAGAAGGGGTCTTTAAGCTCTTTTAGCTCATAGCCCCAGGAACTATCCCAGCTTTTGTTATGATTCAGATCTCGAAGGTAACCTGACAGAAAAGCCTGTAGGCATTGTCTGTCTTTTGATATTTTTCCCCCTGAACCCTGAATCTTGTTGGCTATTTGATTTGGGCTGGGTAAATTCTTTTAAAGTTGTTTCTACTGCCATCATGCCATTGGAAGACCATATAAATCACCTCAGGAATAAGGCTGAGCAGAGCTGGCAACTTCTCACCCAATAAAAAAGTTTTTTCCCTCCCTATAAAAGTATTGCACAGTTTTCCAAATGCAATCCAATCCCCTCTCTTCCTCGTACTCAATTCCAAATCTACCTCATTGTCTATAATGACTGTAATGTAATGTCTATAATGGACTGGATGACCATTTCCTATTTATTTTGTAGTGAGGATTCTTTTCCCAGTATTCCTTAAGGCTACACTATCAAATCTATATATGAAATAACTCCAGAGTCATCAGCATGGAGGACTACATGTCCCAAGCTCCCGCTTCCTTTTCAGAAAATTCTTACACAGGACTGTCATGCTATAGACCCCAAAATCTGAATTCACACAACAGATCATAGGGTTAGATATTTTGAGTTGGAAGGAACCTTAAAAGGTCCAGTTCCATTCATTGTATGAATAAGGAAACTGAGGTCTATAGAGGTTGGGAGGGGCAGGGGAGAAGAGTTAGTGCTCACATTCACTCCATAAGAAAGGACCAACCTGGGACATAAAAACCTTGTTTAAGGGGATTGGGGGGAGGAAACAGAGGGAACTCTCAGATCTAGATTATGGTCCCAAATGACATTAAACATGGCATGTTTGGTACAGGATCAGGAATCTTCACACCTAGAGTGACTGCACAGTTGATGTGACTGCTTCCTTATCTTGTATATCCTTGTGACAAACCTTCCCTGAAACTGTAGGTTCCCTGTACATTCAATTCCTGTAATTCTAGAATAGATACCCACTGGTTAGTCAGTTCTAAGAACGTAAAATGCTATAGAAAATTATTTAGAAAAGCCTCTTTGTTCCTCTCTCATTTTCAGCAAGGATACTTTGATGTGTGTGTAAATCAATCTTATAAAGATGCTAAGAATATAAGTTAGTAGTGATTGGTGTCCTGTTGACTGCCTTTTGGAAGTAATGATGTCATTCATGATTTTCCCTCTTATTTTTAGATGTTCCCTTCCCTGAAATAGCTTTTAAAATGATCCCCTATAAAAAAATTTATCCCCATCAAATTGTAAGCCCCTTGAGAGTGGAGACAGTCTTTTGCCTCTTTTTGTATCCCCAGCATTTATCATGATGTGTGGCACATAGTAGGTGCTTTATGAATATTTATTGATGACTTGATCTTTCAGTTTTCAAGATGTCCTATAATACAGATTTCCTTCATCCCTTGGTCTTGTCCCATTTCTCTTCCCTCCTGCTTCCTCATATTGATACATTGGGTACTGAGTCTAAATGTGATTGTTGTGCTACCATTTACTATTAAATAAAACATTATGGAAATAATCATCTTCATAATGCTGTCAGATTGGTTCCATTACCTGTCTTTTTGTTGTCCTTCTTCCAACTTCACCTGCTCTTGGTAGGATATTCCTTAGCTGGGTCTCACACCAAGCCTTCTGTAGACTTGGTTTAGCCTCCATACTTTTTGAATCTTACAGATCCTCTTCTTCCATGTTGTTTTACCAATGAGTTTGGATTCTAAACCAGGGTTTCCTTTACATAATGTAATGAGTACTGTAGCCTCACTCTCCCAGAGGTAGACTGGCTACATCTTCCCCTCATGGTTCTAAAAGTATCCCTGAGAGGCTGGAGAGACACTTTTTTATGCTATTGGCTCAAGCCCCAATTTTGGAGTGACTGGCAGTCGTGAGCACCTAGAACTCTAGTTCCATTTAACCAATTAATAAAAATTAACTTTTAAAAAGGATATTATTTACCTCAAGTATATAGAAAGAACATAAGTACAAATATTTCCCCCAACACCTTGGGAGCAAACTCTCCCCTCTACTATCTCAGTCCCTAGGAAGAATGGGTACAGACTTAAGGCAATTTCTACATAGTATTGTTCCCACCAAGCTCCTATCCAAATGCAACATGGTGGCCAGAGGACCCAGTGTCTCAACTACCACTAGGACAGCACAGAAAATCACTCTTCAGTCCTCAGGGACTTTAAAGCTTTACTGACTATGAGGCCATCTAGTCTAAGAGATGAAGAAACTGAGGTCCAGAGAGGTTGTACCCAAGGTCACACAGATTACAGTAAGTGACAAAGGAAAGCTTTGAATTCTGGTCCTCATATTCCAAAGACAGTTGCATCCCACTGTAGCACACATTCAAGGAGTCACAGATAGGAGACTGGCTAGAGAAATCCCTGGAACTTATCAATGTCCCCTCTTTTCTGATGACCTTTTCCCTAACTCTGCCAAGGGCCAAACCACTAGGTGAGTCCCCCACAACTCCAAGGGAAATACCCACACAGCACAGACCTGAAACATGTGAATGAATGCTTTGGATAATAGGAGCCCAGAATAGTGGTGGAACATAGTGGAAAGATATTTTACATCCTTGAGTACTCAAGGGGGTAACCTTAATGAGCACAAAATATTCATTTCTAATAAGACCATGCTGTCATAATCACCCTCCATGTGATAAATATCCTAGAGATTTTCTCTTTGTTAGGTTAATACTTTTCCACAAGATAATTTAACCAATTCTCTAAAAAATAATCACATGTTATCAGGCCCCTGATACAGTGGAATAGTGGCTTGGGGTGGGTTGGTGTGGGTTTGTTGGGGGGGGGTTGTTTTGGTTTTTTTGTTTTTGGGGGGTTTTTTTTAATGTTTTGAGTCTTGCCTTAAACAAACCTCATCCAAATAAAGGCTCCTTTTTTTTTCAGGCTTCTTGTTCATTACAATCAGACTCCCAGTTGGCTAACTTCTCATCAAAACGAACGTCTCCCGATTTTATTTGAGAAAAATTTATCATCCACAAGCAAAGACAGAAAATGTGTGAATGTCTAAAGCTTATGTAAATTAAGAGGCCATGCACACTGGTCCTAAAAATAGTAGATAATTATAGGCATTTCTTCCCTATACAATCATTATGGGCCTCCTGTCATCTTTTCTGCTCTGTATAAGGTCACAGTAGTATTATACAAAATTTACAGTATATTACAAGTTAAAAACACAGTAATTAGCAACCATGCATCTCCAGCCCCAGTGATGAATGTTCACAGGACAAGTGGAAAAAAAAGAACATTATTTGTTTTATGTGGATGGAACACACTTAAATTTAATCATCAACTCCTGTTAGCCAATGAGCAATATTCTCTCACTATTAGAATGTGATTTGCCAGTTTCCTACTGCCCCCATGGGCTGAATTCATCCTTAACAAAGAGACAGGAAGCCACATCTCTCACTATCTTCTTGTCCAGGTGCATTTTTTTCTTTTGCATTTAGTAATTTCATGGAACATGTTGAATCATAGCAAGGAGGCACAGAGAAAATACCAACCGTGGTCTGGACAATTACAAACAACATATGAATTCAGAAATAAAAGAACAACTCCCTAAATAGCGTGGGCAGCTCAGAGATTTTCTTCTCTGGTATTTGTTATTCTTCAGCTTGTTTACACTATTTATTCTGAGCTGTGGGTGGGAGGGAGAGGAGGCTATAGACATCATGCTTCCCTAGGAAAGATGGTGTCTAACAAATAAAGTATTCATACCCAATTCTCAGCTGTCTACATTCAATCATCAAACTTTTATTAAGTACCTACTACATGCCAGGTATGTGAGACACAAAGGTAAAAATGAAACAGTTCCTGCCCTCAAGGAGCTTACATTCTACCATGGGAGACAATCTTCACATATATGGGCATATTTGAGCTATGTTAAAAAAATAAATACAAAGTAATTTGGGGGAAGTGGGGGTGAGGGGGTAGACTAGCAACCTGGAGGTGAGAGCATCAGAAAGATGGTATTTTGAGTTGAGTCTAGAAAGCCACTGGGTATTCTACAAGGTAAAGGTGAGAGAGGGCATTCCAGGCATGGGGGTCAATCACTGTAAAATGCACAAAAATGGGAGATTGTGTTGTATGTGTGAGTAGTTGGACCCTCGTCTAAGCAAGAAGAGGCCCATGTAATACTCAATCTTCAGATGACATTTTAAGGTTCAGTTGACTTCTTTCCTCACTGAAATCCTGGGAAGTAGGTAACTTAAATACTATTATCTACATTTTACCAATAAGGAAACAGATTCAATAGGTGAAGTGACCTGGCTAAGGTCACACAGCTAGTGCCAGTCAGTCAATCAACATTTATTAAGTACCTACTATGTTCCATTCATGGGCAGCCAGGTGGGTAGAGTGCCAGACCTTGAGTCAGAAAGATTCATTTTCCTGAGTTCAAATCTGTCCTCAGACACTAGCTGTATGACCCTGAGTAAGTCACTTTACTCTGCTTCAGTTTCCTCATCTGTAAAATGAGCTGGCAAAGGAAACAGCAAACCATTCCAGTATCTCTGCCTAGAAAATCCCAAATGGGGTCATGAAGATTAGGACACAACTGAAAAATGACTGAACAGCGAAAATGTGCCAGGCACTGTGCTAAGAGTCTAGGATATAAAAGAAGACAAAAGACTTTGTGTTCTCGGGGAGTTTACAGTCTAATGGAGGAGAAGAAAAGCCAACAACTATGTATAGACAAGATATATGCAGGATTAATTGGAAACAATCAACAGAGGAGGAGCACTGTCATTGAGGGGCTCAAAAAAATGTTCCTATAGAAGGTGTAATTTTATCTAGAACTTGAAGGAGCGAGAGCATTCCAGGCATGAGGGATAACTGGGTCAGAAGATTAATGTCTGGCTGGAGTAACAAGAAGGCTCCTCCTTGCATGTCAGAACTCTAACTGGAACTGAGGTCTTCCTGATTCTAAGCCCAATGGTCATTCCACTGAACTATATTGCCTTTCATATCACATAAACAACTGGTGACATCTTAAAAGGTTTCTTCTACAGGATTTGGCAGAGGGAATGGAATCAAAGATACAAATACATGCAACCTAGCTATGCTCTGTCCCAGATCCCTACCAGTCCAACCCTAGATGGAATATGGTTGCCATATTCAAGGAGAAGAAAATTCAAATTGAGATGGGTCCAGGCTCCAAAGCAGGTAACATTACTGTGTTTTACAAAGACAGATGAGGTGCAGAGGAGTTTGGGCCATCCTCGGCTTTTTTCACTTTTTCACCTACCCGTCACTCCACCCCCACAAATTCCATCAGAGTCACCACTATCCATTGGGGCTAGTCCCAAGTTCAAAATTTTGATGTCATTTTTGACTCTACCCCTCTCCTGTCATATAGAATCAGTCACCAAAGTCTATGTCTCCTGTATTTTCTTCTCTATTCCTACAGCCATCATCTTTGTAAAACTCTCATTACCCCCAAAATGGAACTATTGCAATAGCCTCCTAAAAGATAGGACTTCCTGACCATACCCTTTTCTCTAGGGGTGTACTAATACCAGCTCACAAAAGCAGATTGTTAAACTTTCATCACCAAATACTAAAAATCAGGGCTGACTTATTACTTGATCATCTATACTTAACATAAAGGAGAAATTTTCAATGATGCAGATTAAACTTAAAAGTGTGTCATGTAATTCCAGAGAGCTGATTGTTAAACATTTAGCAGCACACCCTTTAATCTCCTCCTTCTGAACCACCATTCATATTATTGGCTGACATCTTTAGGCATTGATCATGTCACCCAAATAAAGTTCAAACTTCTTAATCTGGCATTCAAGGTGTTCCACAAATTGGTGCTACCCTACCTTTCTGGCCACATCTATGTCCCTCCACACACTCTATATTCAAATCAATCTAGACTATCCATGGTCCTCTATATCCACCTCACACTCTCACACCTCCAAGTTTTAATTACTCTGTTGCTCATGCCTGCAATACCTTTCCCAAACTTTCTGTCTACTGAATTCCTATTGAACTTTTAAAGTCTCCTCTATATGGCCTCCCTTGGCATCCAAAGTTCTGTCCCCCAGACATCACACAGAACTCTATAGACTGACCTCCTTGAGAGCTAGGACTGTCTTTTACTTTTCTTTGTATCTGCAGAGGTTAGCACAGTGCCTGGTGCATAGTAGGTGCTTAATATATGTCTATTGACTGACTGTTTTCACACTTTTAATTACCAAGCACATATTAATTTGCATGGAGTGACAACTGAGAAGAAAAAAAAGGAAGTTCAGAAGATGGATTCAATCCAAACTTAGTGCTTTTGCTAGCTGAGTGCCAATGTGGGATCTTGATTTTCAAAAGAGCTGAAATTTTCCTTGAGGCTATAAACTAAAGGAGCTAAAATGCCCTACCTTGTGTAGAAGAGGAATCATAGAAGTTGCAATTTGGTGAACAAACAGAAGATGCCAGAAGAGAGTATCTTAGCAGGAGATCAACAAGATGGTGGCACAGCAGAAAATACAGCTCAGCAGAGGACACCTGTAGCTTGAAGTAGTGCATCAAAGAAAATAGCAAAAGGGAGCAATGGATTCAGAAAGGCAGCTAGGTAATGCAGTGAATAGAGTACTGGACCTAGAGTCAGGAAGATCCAAATTCAAATCTGACCTCAGACACTTACTAGCTTAAGCCACTTAACCTCTGCCTCAGTTTCCCCATCTATAAAACAGAAATAATAATAGTACTTATCTCCTGGGGTTTTCTTGGGGATCCAATGAGATAATACTTGTAAAGTGTTTTGCAAACTTTAAGTCACTATATAAATGCCAGTTAGCTCTTAGAGATTCCAGGTGGGATAGAACCTTAAGAACATTAATTTCCCTGGCTACATGAAGTCCCTGTGAAAATATTCTTTTACACATGTGTTCCATGGATACATGTGTTTCTTTCACAGGTTTTTTTTTCTCCCACTTCTGGTATCAGAATATATGGAAGAACAAATCCCTCTGTATGTATAGAAACATATTCTCATTTTTTTATTTGAACTAATGTGTTCTCTGGTTGGTCTGGTAGAAGAAATATTGATGGGAGCTCATGAGCTCTGGTTTTGAATAGACATTGACTCCAAGAATGCTCATGGGGATCTATAGCCCAAATAGAATCCAGGCTATATTTCTAAAGCTTAGGTCTGACCCTGGTCACATTTAGCAATTCCCTATTGTCTCTAGAATAAAAGGCAAACTCCTCAGTCTGGTATTTACAAACTTCGACTTTCTAATTCCTTTTTTCACAGTTCTTTTTGCTTTTGGGGGGGGGGATAGGGGGGAAGGCAGGGCAATTGCGGTAAGTGACTTGCCCAAGGTCACATGGCTAGTAAGTGCTAAGTATCTGAGGCTGGATTTGAACTCAGGTCCTCCTGACTCCAGGCTTGGTGCTCTATTCACTTCACCACCTAGCCACCCCCACAGTTCTTTATATGCTCTACATTCAAATTAAACTGGAATCTTCCCTGCAGTCTAGGTCCTAAATTTACTCCCATTCTCCATGCCATTCCATAGAACATCTTCCCTTCCTGGAATGAGACACTTTCTCCTTAACTCCGCATCTTTATCTCCCTTTGGTTATAAGAAGGAAGGAAGGAAGGAAGGAAGGAAGGAAGGAAGGAAGGAAGGAAGGAAGGAAGGAAGGAAGGATGGAAGGAAGGAAGGATGGAAGGAAGAAAGGAAGGAAGGAAGGAAGGAAAGAAAGAAGGTAGGAAGGAAGGGAGGGAGGAAGGGAGAGAGGAAAGAGGGGAGGGAGGGAGGAAGAAAGAGAAGGAATGGAGGGAAAGAGGGAAAAAATAAAGGGAAAAAATAAACATTTATTAAGCGTCTATTCTATGCCAGGTGCTGTGCTAAATGCTTTACAAATATCTTCTTATTTGATCCTCACTGGGATATAGGTATCATCATCATCACCATCATCACCATCATCATCATCATCACCACTTTCTAATTGAGCAGAACTGAGGCAGAGGTCAAGAGGCTTGCCCAGGATTACCTAGCTATTAGGTATCTGAAACCAAATTTGAATTCAGGTCTTCCTGACCCCAGGTCCAGTGTTCCATCCACTGAAACTATGAAAATGCCTTTGGCTCACTGCCAACTTCCTCCATAGGGGATGAACCATTCGTTTGTTTTAGAACTATAAGCAAATTTTAATCCAATCTTGGGTGAGACAAATACTTTCCTCTCTACTTCAATATGCATTTGCTCAGCCATAATTTAAATGAATAGATAGATAGATAGATAGATAGATAGATAGATAGATAGATAGATAGATAGACAGATAAGTGAAATACATGTGTCCATTTGCCATTTTAAGAGACTCGGATGTGTATGCAGGCCCACAGACATGTCAGCTGCTAACTGGTGATCTCTGTTTGACACCCTTTCCCAAGGGTATTGAATAGATAAACATGCTCTATTTGAACAAGACCAGTGACAGCAAAATTGCTTGCTTGTCTCTAAAAAGACTCTCATAATGTGCACCAAGGGAGAGGTCCATGGTTGGACAGAATTTTTTTTTTCCCCAGTGTAAACCATAAAAATCCATTTCAACTGCCAAGGATGAAACAGTTTAAAGTGCATCCCCAGTTAATTATATCCAAAGAGTAATAATAAAATCCACTATTAAATTTTAGAACTTCCTCTTTAAAGTATTAAATATTTGTCAACTGTGATGCCATTAAACTTCCTTCAAGACCCCTGGGCTCTGGGGCACTGGCTGAGCTATCAGAAGAGCCTGGTGGAGAGCCCTTTGACAGGCCTGGGCTCTCTGGTTTGGAAAGAAGCTCCCCTGCAAAAACCTCCTGCTTCAGCAAGATGATTCCAAGCCACTTAATCACCATTATCTCCAGGGATGCTTGCACTTCATACAAGAACAGTAGCAAGACATCAGACTGCCCTATCATCACTGCTAGGAAATGCAAAAGAAAGGGGAAAAAATGCAGATGATTCAACCTAAAAGGTCAGAGGAGCTCTAAATCTGGGCTTGTGGACCTGATTCAGATGACCCCACAAACTTAAGGATTTGATTACAGACTGGTCTGGGACATGTGTGCTTCTGGGACTCCCCCAGTGGTGTCAGCTCCAAACTGCTCATCTTACTAGCTCTAAAAGGGCCATTACCAATCACTGTATAGAGGTAGGTTCTCAGCCAAGGCTAGGTGGCTTCAAGCAAAAATCATGCAGACTGTGCCAGACCTGCATGCAAGAATTAGGATGGGGAGAGAGCCGAGAGCAGCTCAAGAAAAGGTTAATTACTCTGAGAAAGAGAAGCCCCGCCTTGGGCACCCAAATGCTGCAGACAGTCAGTCAATGGCTATCAGCATTAGGTGGCTGCAGTCTGACTCATTTTAGTAGGGCCTGTACACCTGAGCTTTAGATTCTCCTCCTCCTCCTTCTTCTTCTTCTCCTCCTCCTCCTCCTCCTTCTCTCTCTCTCTCTCTCTCTCTCTCTCTCTCTCTCTCTCTCTCTCTCGTCTCCATCTGTGTGTGTCTCTCTCTGTCTCCATCTCCCGTGTGTCTGTCTTTGACTTTCTCTGTCTGCCTCTGTGTGTGTGTCTTCTTCCCCACCCCCCCACCCCCGCAAGAAAAAATGGAGAAGATTAAATGCTTGTTTCTAGAGAGCCACCACAATGTGCAAGTCACATCGTAACACCGGAAAGACCATGAGTGAAAGTGTGTTTAGATAAACTGAAACTAAGATTTAGAGTCAGCCTGCTAGCTTCTCATGAAACATAGGATAGGACAGCAGATTGACTGCTATCTTTAAGGATTGCGGTTCAGTTCCTGGCACAAACCCTGAGGCTGCTTTAGAAAATAGCTATGTCTGTAAGTGTACTGGGTGATTGGGGACTATGACAGACCATAGTTGTGGTATAACAAAACTTACTCAACATTCTCTCTGGAAAAGAACAATCCAATGTCTCCAAGTTGGGGAGGAGGGGAAGGGAAGGGGGGAGGGAAGGAGGGGGACAACAAGGCAGGGAGAATTTCATTAAAAATAGGAAGATAAAACATAGCCTAACCAGTGTTCATATGCATAGACTGCCTGGCTTCCCAGTCTGTATGCCTATCATAGAAAAGATGCCCTTACACTTCCTGGTGTATGCCTATCATAGAAAAGATGCCCTTACACTTACATTTTCCTTGAAAATCCAATGCACTATTCCTTCAGAAAGTATTTATTAAGCACCTACTATGTGCAGAGCACAATGCTAAGCAATTGGGGATAGGACAAAAATGAAATATTTCCCCCCCTCAAGAAGCTTACAATCTATCGAGAATAAAACACACACGCATGCACACATGCACTCACACACACATCATTATACACAAAGTAAATACCAAGTATTTTTCAATGGAAGGAAATCATCATAAGCTTCAAGTGGGAGGTGTCAACTGAGCTAAGATCCTAAGAGTCTAAAAGGAAATGCATCCTTGACATGAGGGGAAGAAGGACAGATCTGTACAAAAGGACAGAGGTTCGAGACGGACTGCGCTGTGTGCGGAAGAGTTAAGAAAGCCAGTTTGACTGGACTGCAGAGTGCAAAGAAAAGAGTAATGTCTAGAAAGTTATTCCCCAGTTGCTAGTGCCTTTTCCTTTTGTAATTATTTTATATTTACTTTATATATATTTTATGTTTATTTATCTGTCTCCCCTACCCTACATCACAACAGAATATTTACACACACACACACACACACACACACACACACACACACCTTATCCAACAACAGAATGTAGGTTCCTTGAAGACAGGGACTGAGCTTTTGTCTCTCAGTCTCTTGTTCCTAGTATAAAGACTAGCACACAGTAGGTGTTTAATAATGCTTATTGAATAAAGTAAAAGTGCATTCCAATATTTCAATGGATCTGTGATTGCAAGGATGTGCAGACTCCTACAAGCACTGCAGATCCCAGCCCATCCTGTGTGCCTCTTGTCCCTCTAGTCTCATCAATTCACCACAGAGGGTCCAGCCAATATCCCAGGGGACCCTTGTTCTCATTATATGACTGGGCCACCTTTTCCCTCAGCCATACAATTCTCTGACAGCATATCTAACACAGTTTCTCCTGTGTAAATAGCAGAATATTTGAACAAGAGCAAAAGAAAGATAATATGAGCAAAAACATCAATAAAATCACCTAGGCAAAATGACACTCAAAAGGAAGGCATACATGTAACATGGCTGTAACAATCGTTTTTTTTTTTATTTTATTGTTGTTCAGCCATGTCTAACTCTTCATGGTCCCATTTGGGGTTTTCTTGGCAAAGATACTGGAGTGGTTTGCCATTTCCTTCTCCAACTCATTTGACAGATAAAAAAACTGAGGCAAACAGGGCTGAGTGACTTGCCAAGGGTCACACAGCTCCTAAGTGTCTGAAGCTAGATTTGAATTCAGAAAGATAAGTGTTCTTGACTTCAGGCCCATCTCTCTATCCACCTAACTGCCCCTGACTGGCACATAGTAGGTGCTCAGTAAAGGCTCTATCCACTTTGCCGCCACACTACCTCTCAATATACATACATTATTTCCCCCACCTAATACATCAAGATAGTGCTGTGGATAGAGGTTTAGATTTGGAGTCCAGAAGACCTGAATTCTATGTGACCCTGGGCAAATCACTTGCCTCTCTCAGCCTCAGTCTTCTCACCTATAAAATGGGGATGATAGCCATCACTGCAAGTTGCCAGGACAATCAACCAAGGTAACCAAAGTAAAGCACTTTGTAAATCTTAAAGCACTATAGAAATGCTAGTTATCATTAAAAGCCTTCCAATGGGCCTGGATCTTCTAGTTTCTTTCTCTCCTGTCATTAGGGGAGCATTCATGGCAGTTACCCAATAAACACTTTTTCAATAATTGTTCTAGTAACAAAAATGCCTACACAAATAACAGGAGAAATGATCATCTAATTCCAGATTCCTCCTATAATATTCACATCTAACAACCAATTCTACCCTCTGTATTAGTGACAAGCCAGGTTATTTTGGTCTCTCAGATGCCTCGTTTCTGAAAATGCTCCTTCCCTAACCCACAAGGAAATTGGGAAGACCAATGACATCATGTGTCCAAACCATGTCAAGATCCACAGAAGAGATTCTAAGCTTTCTCGATGGCAACTTGCAAATAAATATTTCTGTGAATATTTGCTTTAGGATCTTACATGGAAGGGCTTAGGTCTTAATAACGGCCAGTTACTGAGCCTGGAGGAAGTAAACAGCTGAGAAAAAAAACCTCTATTCAAGGCTGCCCAGAAGTGGAAGCCTTCAAATGTGGCACCACTCAGTCTTCCGACAGGTTCAAGCAATGGAAGCCAAATAGACAACTGACATCTGAAAACTTGGATCCCTTCCAACAAGGAGTGTCATGAATTCCAAAAGAGCCATGTCACAGAGTCAGTATAATGCAGAGGAAATATTTCTGTGTTGGAAGTCTAAGAAGCTAGGCTCCAATACTAAATTGGATAAACCCCTTGATTTTCTGGGCCTCTGGGTTTTTTATTTGTAAAATAAGGTGGGCCCCAGTATCCTCTTGGTTCACTTCCAGTTCTATTGTCCAAATACTCTCTGGCCTCAGTTTCCCCATCTGTAAAATGAGGGGAGGGGAGAGAGTACCAGTGCAGATGACCTCTCATGTCCAGTCCATCTCTAAATACCTGACACTATGGGAAACTTCCCTTAACAGAATTATTTCCCCACAAAAGCTCCTTTATGAAGTTGACTGGGTTTCAACTTCCATACAACCTTTAAAGAATAGGAGAAGACCTGGGCAGCCCCCACTTGCACCCTCTTAAAAGGAGCCACTGACAAGGTAGCCAGCACCCCAGACCCTTTCTCTGCACCCTCCTGAGCTTCCTGCACCTGAGCAACTTCCCCAAACACAAGGCATTCCTATCTCTTCCACTGGCCTCAGCCATCCTCCCAGCTGCCTACTCAACCCTTCCCAGTAGAGTGTTGTCAAAGACATTGCTATTTCCAACCTCTCCTTCTGCTTGGTGTGCTCCATACTTATTCCTGTCTTTGGTTATAATTTTGACAAGATATTCTTTGCCTCTCATTCTATTCGCTTCCAGCTCTACCTTTCCACATCATCCGCAAGAGGATGCCACGTATACTGACAAGCATTCATTCATCCATTCATTCAACAAGCATCTGATAAATATCTACAATGTTTCTGGCATGATGCGAAGCATTGGGGATCAAAACAACAATGAAACACTCTCTGCCCTCAAAGAGTTTGCATTCTGTTCTTGGAGACAATATATAACAATAAAAGCAAGCATTTATATGGAACCTTATATACTTATAGAGGTTTGCAAAACACTTTCTGAACATTACTTCATTTGATCCTCACAATGACCTCGGAAGGTGGGTGATATTATTATCCCTATTTTACAGCTGAAGAAACTGAGTCTGACAGTAAATGTCTAAGGCAGTATTTGAATGCAGGTCTAAACTGACTTAAGCTCAGTATTCTAATACAATATGTCACCAAGCTGCTTCCAAATAAGTGTTTTTATCCACCCCTCAAAATGCAGAAGAGTCCAAACTGGGTTAAAAGCAGAAAGTTTTATTAGGAGGAAAAGCAGACACTGGGGAGAGTGTAGAGTCATCCCAGTACAAAGTATTGCCTAGAAGAGGCAAGGGCAGTTTCTGCTTGAAAACCACAAAGGGAAGGTTTGGGGAGGGGGAGGGTAAAGAATGGACAGTCTTTTCCAGGAAGAGGTGGGACCCAAAAGCAGGATGTTTTGTAGGAACAGTTGACCACAAGGCTGGTTTGGGCCAGTTTGGAGTGCACAACTCCGCTAGGTCAGCCAGTGAATACCAGCAAAGGCATCTGGGAGTGAGCAAGACTCTGGCTCTCTGCAGGCTTCTGATTGGCTCCTTCCTTATCTGTGTCCAGTGTATCTGCCTGGTAAGGTAACATAGAAAACAGACGTGTTTGTCTGGGGCGGGGGTAGGAATGAACTCTCAAAGTATATACTAAGTGTATATGAAATAAATTATTTTTATTGGGGGGACAGGAAGGGAGGAGGTAGAGGTGAGATCATGAAAGACTTTATGTAGATGGTACAAGCAGAGCTTAAAGGAAACATGGGATGTTAAGAGTCACTCTAAGACAAGCATGCTTGCCCCACCCCCACTCCAGGAAAACCAAGACTTCCTCCAATCTAGGAGAGGGACATGACAGTGCTAGCCATTGGAGCCAAAACCAGGTCCTACCTTACTAGTTGGAGCTTTCTTCCTTCCTTCTTTCTTTTTCTTTCCTTCTTCCTTCCTTCCTTTTGCCTTTCTTTTTCTTTCCTTCCTTTCTCTCTTTTTTCCTTTCTTTCTTTCTTTTAATCCTACATGCCTCAGATACTCTTCCTCCTCACCCCCACTTCCCAGTTTTTCTGGTTTCCTCCTAGACTTTGTCCAAAGCTTATCTTGCACAAGAAGCCTTTCCTGGATCCCTAGCTGCTTGAGATGACCCAAGTTGTAGATCAAAGTCAACTGCAAGTCATGTCATCATTTCCTTGATGCCACTGTCCTCTTCAAAAATGAAGGAAAACACAACCTGTGAGTAGACTGAGCTGCCTGAATGGGGACCCAGGTAGTTGGGTAACTCAGCTCATCCTCTCCTTCTTCTTCTACTCTCCAAAGGAAGGTAAATTTTTATGGCCAGAAGCTTCCAACTTAACTTGGGGTTTACTGGCTAGATTTCTTTCCTGGCTTAGAGTGAATATCAAGGGTAACTGTTTCTCTTTGGAACAGCAGCCCTGAGGACCTTCCCTCCCAGCTTGATTTTTTTTTCTTTCTTTTTGGCTAATTTAAGGGGCCATCCCTTGACTCATTCTTAAAGAGGCCTATTCACTGAATGGGAGTTACCTAACTCTAAGTGAGAACTTGAAAAGGCCTTAACTAAAAGGGCCAGGGTCTCCCATTGCATCCTGTGTCATCTCCAGTCATCCTGAGAATATCAGGTCACAGGATCCAGATGGCTCTGGAGGAGAAAAGAGGCTGGTGACCTTACACAGCCCTCCCTCCCTCAAATCAAAGTCAACTGCAAGTCATGTCATCATTTCCCTGATGCCATGGTCCTCTTAAAAAACAAAGGACAAACCAACTGCCAGTTATCTTCCCCTTTCAGATTTCCTCTCATCTACTCTCTATATATGCTCCCAGTATATGCTCCTAGTATATGCTCCTAGTCTCCCTCATTAGCATGTAAGGTCCTTGAGGGCAGGCATGGCACTTTTGCCTTTTTTTAATATCCCAAACACTTAGCAAGTACCTATGGTTGTTTAATAAATGCTGATTGACTTAACTTTTGTTATTAGGTCATTTTAGTCAGGTTTGACTCTTTGTGATCCCATTCAGAATTTTCTTGGCAAGGATACTGGAGTGGTTCGACATTTCCTTCTCCAGCTCATTTTACAGATGAGGAAACTGAGGCAAACAGGGTTAAGTGATTTGCCCAAGGTCACACAGCTAGTAAGTGTGTAAGGTCAGATTTTAACTCAGGTCCTCCTGACTTCAAGTCCAGTGTTCTATCTAGCTGCCCTTAAGTTGACTAGAGACATAAACATTATTTTATTTTGGACTTTTAAAACTAATATCTTTTAAATACACATACATACACACATACAGTTCTTTCCTGGCATGCTCCCTTGTCCTTCTTCGTACCCCCAACCCAACCCTGAAACACACCTTCCCTTAGAGAGAAAAGCAGCTTTTGCAAAATTGATTGAACAAGTGGCCACACCTGTTGTTTGTCCTTTGTTCTCAAAGAGGAAATCTTGACTTGGAAGTGAATTGAATTTAAGTGAGGCAGGCCTGTGCAAAGTCATCAGCCTCACTGACTCCTCCTGGGTTATCCCCATTATCTCCCAGCTCTCTACCAAGTAGAACAAGTAATGTTTCATCAAGATGGGTTGATTCTACAATCAACAAAGGATGAGATCATAATTTCTGGAATTTTTTATCAAGACACCAGAATTTAAATGTATTAATTGACAATAACAAAACCAAGCAGCCCACAGATAACAGGAATGTTTAGCGAAATCCGGAGATACCTGTCACTGGGTTTTGGAGAGAATGGATTTCTACCTTATGGGGAGTGGGGCCACAATGACTGAGTGATTACACTATGGCTTTTGTATCTTCCAGAGAGGTATTAGGCTTGGAATTATATCTTTATCAACCATCAGATATTTGAAATCTAGGTGTATGGTTTTTTTTATTTTGTGGTTCAGAATAAAAGCCACATTCTTTGGTCACTCTGAGGGGAAATGGTTCTTCTTCAAAGCTGGAGGGTTAAATTAATCTTAGTTGGTTTAGCTTTCTCTTCCATCAAATGCTGATTACACAAAAGATAATCACAGATAGTAAGCAAATATTTATCAAAGCAAGCAGTCAATAGTAATGGGGGAGTCATACAGATTAATTTAGGCCATGATTTCTTAATCTGGGGTCCAAAAACTTTTTAAAACATATTTTGATCATTGTTTTTCAATGTAATTGCTTTCCTTTATAATCCTATGTATTTTATTTTATGTATTTTAAAACATTATCATGAAGAGAGCACCAGGGGCTTCATCAAATTTCCATAGGGATCCATGACACAAAACAGTGAAGAACCTTGGTTTGAGAGATAAATTATATGAGAATTATGGATTATGCTGCCCAAGAGATGAAGTTTTGGCTCAACTGGGGAGATAACGTGGAAGAGGTAGGCTGTGAGTTTGGGGGAAGTATCTTGTTCCCAAATAAATAACCTTCGTGGTCAAAGAATCTAAACTGCAGGGTTATGTAAATAGAGACAAACTCTCCATCTGTATTTCATTCAACAACAGGATAAGCCCATTAATTTGATCTTGAAGGAGGCCTCCTGCCCAACCAAGATATTCTGGTGGGGTTAACTATAGAGAAAATATCCCCACTGAAACACAAATGATCTTTGAGACTCCTGAGACCCCAAGGACCCTCAAAATCTCCTGACACCTGTCCCTATTCCTCAGCCTCCCAAATAAAGAAACTGGCCGAGCAGCCTCACCTGCTAGGAGGCTCCTTGGATCTTCTCTAATATTGTCCTAAGGCTGTGTAATCACATACATACACACACACACACACACACACACACACACACACATACACACACACACACACACATACATGCTCACATCAGTGTCTGTCTCCTTTTGTTCTGTCTAGTTGTGAGCTTCTTGGCGACTGTCCATTAGCTGATGCTAATTAAAATTTCTACTCTTGTAGCCTTGCCTCTTGATTTACTGACCTCCAGTCAAATGAACCAAGGTGGGAGGAAGTGGTCTCCAGGAACACCCTAGGACCTCTAGGTTGGGGAATTCCCCCAACAAGAACAATCGTGCCCTATGTGAAAACTCACATAGATAATAGCAGAGCCAGAATTCAAACCCAGGGCCTCTGTCTCCAAATCCTTTCCATGATACCACTTTGATTATTAAATGAGAAATAACATAAATTAAGAGAGTACAGAATGATACATGAAAAGAGTAAACCTGATTACAAGAAAATACACAGAGAAATTGGGGATGGAACAGAAAAGCAGGGTGGATTTGCTATTACAATTTTAAATGTAAGAGACATTTTTTAAAACTAAGTAACAAGATTCAGTTTCATACAATCCTCATTTTCCATCATTCTTTGTATATTGAAAATGTTCATGTTTGTTGCTGTTTGTCAAGTTCAAAAGAAAAAAGAAAATTTTAAAAGAAAGAATAGTATGTGAGTCACAATCTTTTTTTAACCATAAACTTTTATTAATATCTTTTGTTTTAACATATTCCAAATTTCCCAAATTATTCCTCTGACTTGCCCCTCCCAGAGGGTATTCCCCTACTACAGAAAATAAAAAAGGAAAAATAGGTCAGCAAAACAAACTAACATATGAAAGAAAGACTGACAATAAATGAAGGGTTTCACACTCTTAGTCCCCCACCTCCGCCAAGAAGCAGGGAGAGGTTAAAGGGATCTGACTTTGCTCCAGACACCCTGTTGTCGCTGGACCATAGCCCATATTAGAGTCTTAGGGTAGATCATATTTCTCTCTTTGACTACCAAATCACCTCCTTCCTCCCAAGGTGGTCAGTTACAACTGTGTGTGTACAACCAAGTTCAAAAATTCAGGGCCTCAAGGTAGTTTGGGGTTTTTTTAGCCTAAATTTTCTACCATGACTGCTTTTTGAGGAAAAGTGTTCAGCTCAGCCCTTCATTCCATGCTATGTATATAGCTACAGCCTAAAGCAGAGAATGACTGAGGTCCTACCTTGAGATCATCACAAAGCCAGGATGAACTTCCAGCATTTCTGATTCCAGCTTTTATTCTAGTTCCCACTAGGGAATAAGAATCATCTGTAATAGAGTACATGCTTAGCATAATACTTTAAAAAAAAAAAGGTTTACCTACAAACAGTCTTTTCCAGTCAAATCTACAAAGGAGAAAGTCTTGAAGGGATGAGCATATCAGGGCATCTCTTTCCTGTGTATTCTTAGTGTTGTATTTTCTAGAGTGAATCCATACTGGTGATTTTCTCAAATTTGGTGGATTGGGTTGATGACAAGTGTTATTGCTGAGAGTATCCAATCTGACAAGAAGACAGAGAAGAATGGGAAGACTTGTATGAAGTGAGACAGAACGAAGAAGGCAGAACTGGGAGAAAATAATTATACACAATGAGGACAGCAACTAAATAATTAAGACACTAAAAGACAGTTGAAACACTAATGAATTTAACTACTATGGTCCCAGGAAAGCCAGAGATAATGGAAAAACAAGTCCTCCCAAAAGAGAGATCTTGGGGAGTATAGAAGTAGAATGTAATATATACACTGGCAGACGAAGTGGTTTGATCATTGATTTTTCTTAAATGCTTATTACAAGAAGGTATACGATTGTAAGGGAAACAGTTAAGGGAAAGTAACTGTGGTATAGAAACAAACAGCAATAATTAAACTTCAAAATTTAAAAAACCATCAATATGGAGGCTAGCATTGTCTGGAGTCATTACTACAAAGTGGATTATTTATGTAGACGTGTAAAGGTAATAAAATTGCATTTTTTAAAAGAATCCCCTTCTCCTTTCTGAAGCCTAAATATACCATCAAAAGGTTATTCAGTTCTCAAACCTTGACTTTTTTCTGACTATCCTGTAACCCATTCTTAGTGCAAAATCTCAAAGTCAGCAGTATAGTAGGTGTCCCAAAATGTCTTAATTCAGAGAATTAGTGTTAACTGAGTCTGATTAGCTCCATTTATCTCTAATTAATTACCTGTATCTAATTAGACACTTTGTTTCAAGTAGACATGGAGTCAAGTAGACTAGATTATTAGTGTAGTCATTGTGCCTTTACAAAATCCGGAAATTAATGAAACGTGCAAAAGAATCTGCAGATTTAATTGCACAGGTGTTGCCTTATGGCAAAGCTTTATCATCTGATTACACCGAGGGATTATTAGTGACTTTTTATATAGAGGATGAGCCTATGAAATGTACCTTAGCAACAGCTCATTAGTTTAGGGTTGTTACTGTATTATTTATTACATTCAGCCTTCCCCATTATCTAGATTGATTCATGGACCTATATATTTTTTCCTCCCCTCTGTGCAAGGGGAAAAAAGTAAAATAAAATAAACCCTCATTATGAAGAGTCCAGTTGTAATATCAAGAAATGCAAAATATATTCATCAGTTACACGATTTTGATTCTTTAAAAGAACATTCAAAAGTTAGATGAGTGAGAAATCAGATTTGTGGCTGTTTTCTGTGGGAAAGAAGCAATTTAAGCAACTGGGGCATGGAATGATTCGTGTGTATGATCAAAAGAAAATTTGGCTGCCCTAAATGTCTTCAAATAACTAATTCGGAGACTAGAATAGGATGAAGAATAGAGGAAGCTCTTCTTAACAATAAAAATGGTTTTATGTGCTCATGGAGAACCTTCATAAAATTCATCTCTTATTTGTTGTTCGGGCTTTCCCCCCACCCACCCACCCTGCCCCCCAGTCTTGATTTACTGCCAAATAGGAAACACTACGGAAGCTAATCGCCGTCCCTGCGAAAGGAAGATTTCAAGATCTGCCTATAAAATGAACACCGATTCTTTGGAGCAAGATTGCTTATGTGCAAAAGGTTGCACCATCGTGACCTTTGTCTTTTCGCGTTTCTCTTTATAAAGTATTTGAAGAAGCATTGGCTTTTCCACTCCGGCAGTAATTAAACAACTGGAAGTAAATCCAGCTACAATCCTGTAGCACAGCGAAGGCGTGTTTATTGACAAATCAATTATTCCCTTAAATAGTTTGTCAACAAGAAAATGGAAGAGAGATTTTAAAATTATTTCTCGGCTTCTCTCCCAATAAAGAAAGAAAGAAAAAAAAAACACCTCCCCCGTGGTGGGTTACAGACAGCCTGCCGTTCACTTACTGCTGAATTTAAACTAGTGAGATGGTAACGGGTAACTGTTAATATTATATAGGGCATGACAACTAATTTGAGTGGTAATAATGAATATTTAATGACCCTCCTTTCAAGCATGAACGCATAACTTTTCACGTGTGCATTACCAAGATTATAACCATTCATCTAAAAATTACAGTTGCAGCTGAAATAACAGTCAGGAATAATAGATTGTAGCCACGTCTGCATATCGCATAAATATACTATATACACACAAACACACACGCACAGATGAAGTTCCCTCTATCATTCATCTCTCTTTGAAGTCTGTGGGAGCTCTAGGCTCAGTAAAGAGACTTGAACCCTACCCCAGCAAAAAAACATTGCGTCAATATCAATATCCATATGTCTCATAGTCTAGGTCAGAATTGGTCGGTTATTCTTCCCTTGTTCATAACTTCCAAGCCCAAAAAATTATTAATGCATGCAAATATGACTTAGCCTGAATATAGAGGAGACATTTGGGGAATGTTTGATTGAAATCCATGGGGCCATTTTGGATTTATACAAATAGTTTATTATAATAGTACAGAGAAAATTCTCACATCTTAATACTTTTATTTGATCACAAAAAACAATCGTTTTACCCACTTATGCAATAGTACACAAGACATTAAATATTTTTAAAATAGCAGGATAAATAGTGACTTATCCTTGAATCATTTCCATTTGAATCCCAACAAAACAGATGAGAAGAATAAGGTAGCCCTGTAATAACAACAACAAATAACTCAGTTTTCTATTAAAATCTAAGATTGCTCGAAGTACTTTCTTCTTACTTCTTTGAAATAAAGATGATACAGGAAAACACACAGAAGTGATGGGGGAGGAGAGGGAAGCTTATGAGAACTTTGTAAAATTTCAGAATTTATAAAACTTAAAACATTGCATTTTGTACATTGGTAGCTAGCCATGAAGAATGAGATCACTCTTACTGTATTTGAAAAAAGATATAAATTTGGAAAATGTATTAAGCACTTCAAGAGACTTTACCCCCTCCCCAAAGACAGAAAATACCAGTTGAAAAATTTCTGCATTATCTGTTTTCTGGCATCCCAATGAGGTCGGAATCACTATTTCGATTGCCTGATGTGTAGCAGAGAATTGTGGGCCCACTTCTTTTGTCTTAATTGCATTTCTCTGATTAGGATGTGATCAAAACCCAGTATCAGGGGTGGCTAGGTGTCGAAGTGAATACAGCACAGACCCTGGAATCAGGAGGACCCGAGTTCAAATATGGCCTCAGACACTTAACACTTTCTAGCCATGTGACCTCGGGCAAGTCACTTAACCCCAATTGCCCTGCCCTCCCCCCTCCAAAGAGCAAAACAACAACAACAAAAAAAAAAAAAAGCGTATCACCAAACAATAAAATTAGAAACCCACCACCTACCCACCCATCCAAGGACGTGTGTTTTTCTGCAGAGTTGTTGACACATCTTTAAAAATTCCAAGAGAAGGGGGGTGGCTAGGTGGCGAAGTGAGTAGAGCGTCGGCCCTGGAGTCAGAAGGACCTGAGTTCAGATCCGGCCTCAGACACTTAACGCACACACAAACAAAAACCTAGCCATGTGACCTTGGGCAAGTTACATAACCCCAATCGCCCTCCAAAAGGCAAAAAAAAAAAAAAAAAATTCCATGAGAAGGAACCTTAAGAAGGTAGGTGGAGAAAACAGGTACATCAGCAGTTCCCCTTTATTTTCAGCATCATCCTTATCATTGCCACCACAACTTTCATCTCTAGAACACATTGAGGCTGGCCTGGTGTTCTCCCAACTCCAGGGTGTAAGTATTGCAAGCATCCTTATTCCCATTTCACAGATAAAGAGATGGGGTTTCATAGGGGTTGAGAGACTTGACCAAATTAATACAACTGTCTAGGGCCAGAGCTGGGATTCAAATCCAGGGCTCTCAGTTCCAAAGTCAGAATTCTTTCCATAGCTTCTACAAAGGCCCTGCACTATGCATTAATTACATAAGAAAAAAGCATGGACCAGAAAACCTGGATTCTAATCCTGGCTCAGTTCTTTTTGACTGTTTAACCTCAGACAAGTTACTTAACTTCTATTGGCCTTGGTTTCCTCATCTGCAAAATGAGGGGAATTGAACCAGGCAACATTTAAGGTCCTTTCCAGTGGTCATTCTGCAAGCCTATGAACTTCCTAATAAGGTGCACACTGCATAGGCATTATGGGGTCCATGATGGGCTATGATATTTCTTTAGCACTCCAAGCTTCTACAGGATTTTTGTCTGGGTTTTTACAGTCTATGACCTTATTGTCACATATATTGGAGCATTAAAGAAATAAAGAACAAATGAGTCCATATTTGTAAAGGCCCTTAGCACAGAGTGTGGCACATAGCAAGTGCTCAATAAATGCTTATTATCTTCCTTTCCTCTCATCCCTTCCCTCCAAAATCAGGCACTTGCCAATTGTGACTTGGGTCAATTTATTTTACCTCTGAGACTCAGTTTCCCCATCTGTAAAATCAGTATAACACCTATGGTCCTGAGAGGTGGGGTTGTTGTTTCTCAAATAAGATCATGTGGGGCAAGGGCTTTGCAAATCTGAACACTCCCTCTAAATGTTGGCTATGTGTGGTCTCTGGCCAAGCTCACAGTGAGCCATCACCAAAACCTGCAAAACTGCTCTGTTTCGTGATGCTTGAAAGAGAATGCCAGCCAGCTCCATGATAAACAGTGAGGTTGGCCCCCACATAGGTAATCTTTAAGAAGAAGACTGACCAATATGTGGGTTGCCAAATAGTTTTTATTTAGCCTTTATTTTGCAGGATTGAACCTACAGGTCAAAAAAGCAAAGCTACGGGCCTCTCCAGACCCCCACAGGAAGCTGTATGCTACACAGACTTGGGTAGGAAATAATGCAGAACAGGGGAGGCATTGTCATAAGGAAAACTGAAGGCCTGTACAAGGGGGCAATGTACGACAGAGAAATACATGTATTTGCATATATGTGTATATGGCTATGTATAAATGTGTGTGAAGATATATATTTTGTGTGTGTACATATATGTATATATGTAATATTCAGACATACACATGCAAAGGTCAAGCCCCACAATTTCATTAGTGTAGGGAAATCTCTCCTACCAATGCATAATGCCAATTCTTCTGTGAACTTATACACTGAGAGGGACAGTTAGGTGGAGCAGTGGGTAGAGCACCAGACCTAGAGTCAGGAGGACCTAAGTTCAAATTCTATCTCTGACATTTGCCAGCTGCATGACCCTGGGTGAGTCACTTAACCCCAAACAAAATAACAAACTTATAATCTGAGAAAGCTGCCTGGGGGCACTGGAAATTCAAATAACTTGCCCCAGTGAGTTACCCAGCTAGCATGTATGTATGTCAGAAGCAGAACTTTAACTCTAAAAGGTTAGCTCTCCATTCATGATGTTGTTTCCTTTCAATGCAGGGATGTGGAGAGTGTGTGTGTGTATGTCTGTATGTGTGTGCTCACTGGTGTATAACACACACTGCGCAATGACTGCTGTACCTTGCAGAGATGGAACTGACTTGCTGGCCCTTTATATAACTCAACATTCCCAATTCAAAGTCAGGGGAAGACCCTAGAATTTTAGAATGCTGGGTAAACTACCTGACCAGAAGGTAGGTTTCATCTTTGTAAATGTGTGTATACATATACACACACACACACACACACACATATATATAAAGTACATATGCATATTCAATATATTGTATTATATATTTTGTATATAACTGACATATGGATTATATGTGTGTATATGTATACATACATAACTTTTTAATTTTAAGACTAGGCTAGATGTATATTTTAAGCAATATATCCTTACTTTAACTCATATGTGTATGTATACACACAAATTTGTACATACATTAATAAACATATACATCTATCCATGTCTCCCCTGTTTGAGGAGGGGGATGAGTTTATAATTCTTGCTATATTTTCTCAGAAAATTTCACATTGTAAAAACTAATTTATATCAATTGGTAATTAATGATATCAAGGAGATAATCAGTTAAGTGATATTGGGGTACTCGGCACTAGAAACGAAATAGGGAGACCACACTGGACAGGGCTTGAGACAATCGCATTAGAAGAAGCCCACTGCCCCTCAGGGATACCCCTAGAACCCGGATGGCGGCAAGATGTAGCCAGCCATGTTCTGAAGCTCTGACCTGCTAATGCCCGTGTGCATTGGAAGAGTCTCACTAGCCATGTATGAATTTTTAAAAAGGTGACTGGATAACGTGGAAGAAGAAATAGTTCTACCTGCAATCTTTCTCCATGATGTACATACGCATATATATATCCAAGACAAGTTGACATTGCCGCTAAAAATACTGTTCTGTGGGTGAACGTAGGAAGGGTTAGGCAGGCACCAAACCCAGAGCTTTGGAATCCAGGGTGTCCAGAT